>SJYW01010380.1:347286-393365 GCA_006410735.1 Raphicerus campestris
CAGTCCTGAATATTCACTGGAAAGACTGATGTTAAAGCTGAAACTTCAATCCTTTGGCCACATGATATGAAGAACTGACTCATTTGAAAAGTCCCTGATGCTGGGAAGGATTGAAGGCAGGAGGAGAAGGGGATGACAGAGGATGAGATGGTTGAATGGCATCATCGACTTGATGGACATGGGTTTGGGTGGACTCCGGGAGTTGGTGATGGACAGGGAGGCCTGGCGTGTTGCAGTCCATGGGATTGCAAAGAATCGGACGTGACTGAGCGATTGAACTGAACTGAATCTAGACACCTACCTGCACTGGAAGAATGTCTCCTTTCTCCCTCCAAGGCCAGTCCTGTGCTCTCTGGAGGACACAACCCTACCATCTTCTCAAAGATTTAAGTCCTTCTTGTTCCTTCCCCCATCAGCATCACCTTCTCTCTGCTGGACCATTTTTTTCAGAGCACACAAACACAACAGTGATTTTTCTAATCCTTTTAAATCTTCCTTGACCTCTTCCTGCTCCAGTTAATGCCCTATGGTTCTGTTCCATTTCACAGCAAAAAAATCTCAATTCTCCTAAGAATTGTCAGCTTATACTCTCTCCATTTGTTTTGCAGAACTGTCTTGCAGTTCTCCATTTGTTTACACTCTCAGATCCTTTTAATCTGGTTTTTACCCACTTTTGTTTTGAGCTACCTTTTCAGGATCACCTCTGGCCTCCATGCTCCATTTTATTCAGCTCATTGTTGCTACTGGGACAGAACATGTCCCTTCTTCCAGAACACATCCCACCCTCCAGAACATCACACTCTAGATTTTCTTCCCACTGTTCCCTCCTTCCTTTTTTCCATGACGCATTCTACCTTTTCTCCCAACTGTTAAATATTTTGAGAGTCCTACAGCTCACTCTTTGTCTGCCCACTGCCCACCCCCACCCCCCACCACATGCTCCTGAGATAAATGATTTGTCCTCATGACACCCAGGTGGAAATCCCAAGCCCAAGGCTCTCACATCCAACCACTCACTTGATACACCTGTCTGTGGGTTCACAGGTATTGTCATGCCTCCCTTCTACCTTTCTCCCCCCTTTCTTCAAACAGAACACAACACCCCTACCCAGCCCACCATCCACCTGGGTCAGAGTCTTTGGCATCATCCTCAACTCCTCCTACTTTCTCTTCTCTCACCCCCATCCTATGCCACCTATCAAGAAATCCTGCCACTTCTGGCTCCAGGGTGCGGTTCCAGTCCATTGACTTTTTACTTCCTCCACCATCACTCCCCATTCCAAACTTCCTGATATAGCGCCTGGTTCACAGCCACTGCTTTGTGACTCTTGATACTGTTTCCATTCTATGGGGTTAAGACCTCACCATAGCTTACAAGGCCACACTGTGTGCCCTGCCCACTGCTCTGATTGTTCTTCTCTGCCTAATGTACCTTCAGTGCCAGTCTTGTTGGGCATTAGGGACGTTGCACATCCCCCTTTTAAATCTTTTCTAGGATTTATCAACCTCAGCACCATTGGCTCTTGGGGCCATATAATTCTGTGTTGTAGGGGCCGTCATATACATTATGGNGATGACCCTGTAGGTGAGACAACAAAAGAGACACAGAGGTATAGAACAGACTTTTGGCCTCTGAGGGAGAGGGAGAGGGCGGAATGATTTGGGAGAATGGCACTGAAACATGTATACTATCATATAAGAAATGAAGCACCAGTCTATGTTCAATTCAGGATGCAGGATGCTTGGGGCTGGTGTACGGGATGATCCGGGGAGATAGTGTGGGGTGGGAGGTGGGAGGGGGCTTCGGCATGGGGAGATCGTGTACACCTGTGGCTGATTCATGTCAATGTATGGCAAAACCAATACAGTANGCACCAGTCTATGTTCAATTCAGGATGCAGGATGCTTGGGGCTGGTGTACGGGATGATCCGGGGAGATAGTGTGGGGTGGGAGGTGGGACGGGGGTTCGGCATGGGGAGATCGTGTACACCTGTGGCTGATTCATGTCAATGTATGGCAAAACCAATACAGTACTGTAAAATAGAATAAAGTATTAAAAAAAAAGTCTACATGGCGTCTTTTTGAAAAATCAAAGAAAGTTGAACACCGCTTGCTTGATTCTTTATTAATGTGGTTGAAAGTGGATAGTTTTTGGCTCCTTTGTTAAACTGTTTAAAAATTAAACTCCAGAAAGTTAGTTGAAGATGGTCTCTTTCACATTTGAGCTCTTGGTTTATGCAGTTTCTCCGTGTTGTTTGTTTCACTTGTCTTTAAAAAGCTATCCTCTTTCCAAATTATCTCTCTAATGGAACTTTAGATGTGTGTTCTAAATTTCCACGATTTGTTTAATTTACTGGTTTGTATGCATATTTATTGCTTAAATCAGTTTGAGTTAAGCTTGAAATTGGAAATGGAAGCATAGAATCATGATGTTATCAAAGGAACTCCAGCTGTTTATACAGGCAAAGGCAGATACGAATGGCCCCCAAACACACTGGTATTGGCTTTTTCGGGCAATTCACTAATTCCCATAGCTAGGGACTCTCCTTTTCTTCCAAATATTCCTTTCCTTACCCTGTCTTACTTGTTAATATCAAATCATTTATGAGTCTATGCTGCATGTCATTTGGAGGTTAATAACTATGGAAGACACACACACACACACACACACACACACACACGCACACACAAATATATATACCACTTCCTATTCTGCTCTCACTGTCAAGTAGCAAAGAAAGCTTTAAATATCAGTTCAAGATATCAAAACATTTCATGATTAATTGGAGATTTATTTGTGCAAAAAGTAATTATAGCAGAAAATCTGAGAAGAGAGGGGTCACTTTAAAAATTAAAATTGCAATTAATTAATTAATTTGCAATATCTTTTGCTATTTTTTATGCTCACAGACATAATGCATGCTCTTTAAGGAGTGCTAAGAGGCTTCAGTCATTTCCTAATCTTTGCCATACCCTGAACTGTAGCCCCCCGCAGGCTCCCCTGTCCATGAGATTTCCGAGGCAAGAATACTGAAGTGGGTTGCCATGTCCCTCTCCAAGGGATCTTCCTGGCCCAGGGGTGGAACCTAAGTCTGTTAAGTCTCCTGCTTTGGCAGGTGGATTATTTACCACCACCTGGGAAGCCGCTCATTTTGAACAATGGGAAAAGATTCTGAGAAGAATAAATGGAAGGTTATCTGTAACCTCTATGCAGAAATTACTGCTATTGGCTATTTAGCATATAGATTGTTGGACTATTGCTGAGCTTTTGTTCTACTGTAATTCATTAGTTATTATTTTTTAAGAAATTATCCTAAAACTTAACTTGAAATTCCAACCATTATTTAGCTCATGATTCTTCTTGGCATTTTGGGCTGGGTTCAGCTGGGTGTCCTGGCACAGGAAAGTCTCAGGAGACCTAACCTGGGCTTGCTCCTTTGTCTGCAGTCAGCTGATGGATCAGCCTTGACCAGCATAGATGGGACGTCTGGGGCTTCTGCAGTGGCTTCCACTGCCTCCAACAGCCTACCTGGGCTGGTTCACGTGGTGGCCTCCGATTTTAAGAGCAGCAGAAAGGTACGCTCCGATACACAAATACTTTTCGAGTCTTTGCTTCGATCATATTTGCTATTGTTTCTCTGGTAAGAATCAAGCTAAAAGGCTGCGCCTAGAGTCAGGGTGGAGAGGGACCTTCAAAGGGTGTGGATACAAGGAGGCAGAAACTAATGGGCGGGACGTCCCTGGTGGTGCAGTGGTGAAGACTCCACACTCCCAGTGCAGGTGGCCCAGGTTCGTCCCTGGTCGGGAACTAGATCCTGCCAGCTGCAGCTAAGACCCAGAGAAGCCTGGGGAAAAAAGAAAAAAAAAGAAAGAAAGAAAGAAAGAAAGAAACAATCTGGGGACATACTGTAACCAACTCACCACAACTAAATCTACATAGTTATAATAATTTAACAAAATTATTATATGCATGTTGAATCAGCCAGTGTTTTCTAGAGAAACAGAACCAATAGGATATGTATATCCTTATACATCTCTATTGTGCATCCAGTTGTGACTGATTCTTTGTGACCCTGTGGNCTTTGCCATACCCTGAACTGTAGCCCCCCGCAGGCTCCCCTGTCCATGAGATTTCCGAGGCAAGAATACTGAAGTGGGTTGCCATGTCCCTCTCCAAGGGATCTTCCTGGCCCAGGGGTGGAACCTAAGTCTGTTAAGTCTCCTGCTTTGGCAGGTGGATTATTTACCACCACCTGGGAAGCCGCTCATTTTGAACAATGGGAAAAGATTCTGAGAAGAATAAATGGAAGGTTATCTGTAACCTCTATGCAGAAATTACTGCTATTGGCTATTTAGCATATAGATTGTTGGACTATTGCTGAGCTTTTGTTCTACTGTAATTCATTAGTTATTTTTTCTTAAGAAATTATCCTAAAACTTAACTTGAAATTCCAACCATTATTTAGCTCATGATTCTTCTTGGCATTTTGGGCTGGGTTCAGCTGGGTGTCCTGGCACAGGAAAGTCTCAGGAGACCTAACCTGGGCTTGCTCCTTTGTCTGCAGTCAGCTGATGGATCAGCCTTGACCAGCACAGATGGGACGTCTGGGGCTTCTGCAGTGGCTTCCACTGCCTCCAACAGCCTACCTGGGCTGGTTCACGTGGTGGCCTCCGATTTTAAGAGCAGCAGAAAGGTACGCTCCGATACACAAATACTTTTCGAGTCTTTGCTTCGATCATATTTGCTATTGTTTCTCTGGTAAAAATCAAGCTAAAAGGCTGCGCCTAGAGTCAGGGTGGAGAGGGACCTTCAAAGGGTGTGGATACAAGGAGGCAGAAACTAATGGGCGGGACGTCCCTGGTGGTGCAGTGGTCAAGACTCCACACTCCCAGTGCAGGTGGCCCAGGTTCGTCCCTGGTCGGGAACTAGATCCTGCAAGCTGCAGCTAAGACCCAGAGAAGCCTGGGGAAAAAAGAAAAAAAAAGAAAGAAAGAAAGAAAGAAAGAAACAATCTGGGGACATACTGTAACCAACTCACCACAACTAAATCTACATAGTTATAATAATTTAACAAAATTATTATATGCATGTTGAATCAGCCAGTGTTTTCTAGAGAAACAGAACCAATAGGATATGTATATCCTTATACATCTCTATTGTGCATCCAGTTGTGACTGATTCTTTGTGACCCTGTGGCCTGTAGCCTGACAGACTCCTCTGTCCCTAAGATTCTCCAGGCAAGAAGACTGGAATAGGGTTGCCATGTCCTCCTCCAGGGNAATCTACATAGTTGTAATAATTTAACAAAATTATTATATGCATGTTGAATCAGCCAGTGTTTTCTAGAGAAACATAACCAATAGGATATGTATATCCTTATACATCTCTATTGTGCATCCAGTTGTGACTGATTCTTTGTGACCCTGTGGTCTGTAGCCTGACAGACTCCTCTGTCCCTAAGATTCTCCAGGCAAGAAGACTGGAATAGGGTTGCCATGTCCTCCTCCAGGGGATCTTCCTGACCCAGGGATCAATCCATGTCTCTGTGTCTCCTGTTACTGGCAGGCGGATTCCTTACCACTAGCACCACCTGGGAAGCCCATATATCTCTATCTGTATAATTTTATTCTTAGAAGAGTTCATGACTCATTTCTGTAAGATATTTCTCTTCTTTAACTAGAATTAAACGTAACCTGATTTGTGTCAGATACATGTCTGCTTCTCCAATGAGCTGGAGCAAAAGCTTAATACATAAGCATAGGGTAGTCATATTACTTTTAAAAATTGTCTTCTTCAAAGATTATTACATCTCTTACAGAGAGCAGATCATTCAAACAAAATTAAAGGATGGTTCGGAGAAACAGATTTCAACTGAATTTTATTTCAATCATTAAAAAAAGTCAGTATTGTCAGCTGACATTCTGAAACTTCTACAGTGTTCTGAGCTGAAGGCAGGAAGTTGGGGTCGGGGGGAGTCATGGCAGAAAGAAAATGATTTATTAGAGTCATAAGGATAAGAGTCTCGTTTTCCTGGGCGAGTGGGATCACAGTAGCAACACAGGGGAAAGACCAAGGGCAACAAAGTCAGAGAGTACTGGGGGTTTGTTCCCTAACTCGGGTTTGGCTGGTTGTCACTGGAAAGCTAATACTTGAGAGACAAGAGTTAGTAGGAAAGGAAAGCTTGCTTTATTTAGGAGGCCAGCAACTGGAAGAAGGTGGACTCATGTCCAAAAGCCAACTCCTAACTGCTGATCAGGGGCCAAGAGCTTTTAAAGGGGGAGTTTCAGGGGCGTGTATAGGCAGAGGGAGGGAGATATGTGTAGAAATAGCACAGTCAGCTCTGACAGGGTCTTGAAATTGGTCATCAGTGATCTGATCAATGACATCTTGATTGTTTTAAGTACAGTTAACCTTTGGTTTCTGGGTCAGTTTGTTTCCATTTCCTTGAGGCCAGTTCTTGGAATTGTGCAAGATGGAGCAGTTTATGTCATGGCTACAGTCCGGTCATCATGTAATTAACTCCTTCCACCTGGTGTGGATTTCAGTATGTATAAAACAGCT
The DNA here is from genome assembly GCA_006410735.1 of Raphicerus campestris. NCBI lineage: Eukaryota > Metazoa > Chordata > Mammalia > Artiodactyla > Bovidae > Raphicerus > Raphicerus campestris. The sequence continues at coordinate 353,850 of SJYW01010380.1, forward strand.
CGGAGGATTTGATTCAGAATATTATCCATAGCCCTTGAGGATGAACTAAATGGCTGAACTATTAATATTTTGCCTTGTTTGATGGTTTCCCTTTGCTTCTGCATTTTCTTACTTCTCTGATTAAAATTATGCCCTCACCAAAGTTTTTCTACAGACAAGAGGCAGAAGGAGGGCATGGAGAAGGGGTCTGTCCTGGGAAGGCTCCATAGGGTCCTCCTCGGGTATAGATGGTGTTCTGGGGCTGGTGGGCGTGAGCTCTCATCTGACTCAGCTTCAGCCAGATCCACAGCCTTCATTCCCACAGACACACATCCACCTGGGCCACTGCCTGGGCCACTTTGACCTCAGCTGGAAAACTGGGATCCAGTCAACTTTTATTTGGAAGCAACTTTTGGTGGCAAGCAATCTGTAGAGTACACACAAGCAGAAACATGATGTACATGTGAAACATGTATAATGTTATAAGCCAATGTTACCTCAAAATGAAACAAAAGAAAACAAAAACCAGATTTGGCACATGGGCCACAGTATGCTAAAGTGTGAAAGTGTTAGCCACTCAGTTGTGTCTGACTCTTTGCGGCCCCATGGGCCATAGCCTGCCAGGCCCCTGTGTCCATGGGATTCTCCGGGGAAGAGTACTGGAATGGGTTTCCATTTCCTTCTCCAGGGGATCTTCCTGATTCAGGGATTGAACCTGGGTCTACTGCATTGCACGTGGGTTCTTTACCATCTGAGCCAACAGGGAAGCCCACCGCTTGCTACTCCCTGTAAAAAGCACAGACACCTCAGTTTGCTCTGAAGGACTTTTCCTCTTTGAGTTCCCACCCAGTATTCTACCCTACCAGCAGCACACGCCTACTCCATGTGCCTGATCCTGGTCCAGCTTTATGTCCTTTTCTGTTTTCTCTGCATGTCTGAGCTGCATCCTCCTTTCAGAATGAGCCATCCCAAACCTCTTTTAGCATAAAAGAGTAAAACAAAGCTCACGCCATGCTGCTTCAACTGCTCAGGTGGGGAAAATACCAGTTTTTGTTCATGCTTTCAACTTCTGAAGTGCATACTTTTTCCTCTGGCTTATCAAAAGAGCTCAGAGCTGGAGATCTTGGGATAGACCACTGCTGAGACGGGCTGAGGGGTGAGCAGGACATCCTCATGATGGCAGGGTCTGTGTTCCCACTGCCGGAGCTGTGTGCATTCCTGACCTGATTCAAAACAATTGCTCCAAAGACACCATTCTACAGGAAGGAAAATCAATAAGTAATTTCTTCCCCCATGTAGCTCCATGGTTGACAAGGACAGCTCACACACACCTGCAGCCATAAGGGCACGTGCCTGGAGTGAAAGGCAGCATCCTGCACGGCTCTAAACAAAATCAGAGACAGATGGGAAAGCAAAGAAGGCCGGAACAGATAGATGCTGGTGGGTGCAGAACCATTTTTCATAGGCGTTTAGGTTTTGTTCACCCAGGCACTTTTGCATCAGGGCTGGTTGTTGGTGGAGCTATAATTCTATTTACTGATGGACAATGTGGACTATTTTTCAGGATGAAGGGTGAGTGTCAAATGTCTCTTGAATCTGAATCTATCCCATGGCCTCCTCCTCATCTCTTCCTGTTTAGAGAGTACTCTACCCCAAATTGCAAGTAACTGATGAAATGTGAGTGTGTTGGGAAGAGAATTTCTTCTGTACTTTTGAAATGGAGCTCACGGCCACGGTAATCTATCATTTTTTTTTTTTTTTTTTTTTACTTCTAGAGCATTGCCACTTAAATGAAGCTGATTCAGCTGAGTTTGAGGAAACAGTAGCAACATCAAGTTAAAGAAGCTTAGTGGTTTTGTGGCTGATACATGCTTCTTTCTTCTGTGCTGTCTGAAACAAGTATTGTAGACAAAGCTCTTCATTATATTCTTTCAGTGAGTGGAAAGCTACTTAGACTTAAAATATTTTTTCATACTTTGGTGAAGAGGTCATTCCAAATAAATGAACCTAAATGCTTCAAACATTTTGACACCTTATTTTTCTGGGCAAGCTAGCAAACTCATTTTGTTTCTGACTTGCTTTTCCCAGTAGGTGATGAAATGCAGATGTAACAATATTGCCAATTAGATCAAGATGATGAAGCAACAGAAAAGTTCTAGAAACAACCCTTGTCCATTAATAGGATTAATGGTCCCATTATGTCATCTAACAAGTTTTATTTTCCTCTGTGTGCTGAGAAGCATGAAATTATCATGTAAATAATGGCATGTCTGTGCAAACAATTTACAAGGTGCTCTCCAAATTCAAATTTAACCTGTCATTTCTCTCAGTTTGTTAACTGGTATTATTTCTTGAAGTTTTCTTCCATATTATGCAAGAATTGAATATTGATTCCTTATTGAGCTCTCATCCCTATGTGACAGGAATCTGTATAGTTTTAAGGGGAGTGAGGACCTATTGATATGATTTGACACTAAGATTCTATGAGCAAAGATAGCCAGAAATAGGTTTGGATGAATTTCCTTAGCATTCCTAGCTGGCTTCATTAACTTCTTTAAAGGTAATTTAGTTTTCTTTTTGCATTTACTGAGCTTGTTTTTATGTCTTAATGCTTGTGTGCTGAAGGTCCCTGTGGCGGCCTAGCTTCTGGATTATTCTCTGTGGAGCTGCATTAGACAAGTCTGCATGCAAAGGCTGGCAATGGTGGAAAAGAAGTGATCATTAGAGAATCATAGCCATCCTGATCCCTAAACAGCCTATATAGCATATATCCAAATCCTGCATATTGGATGCTGAAACTTAATGATGTTTCTTTCCAGAAAAGTACAGTTTCTGGCCTTGTGTGCTTTGGTGTGGGTAATTTGCTATTGTCAAGGGCTTCCTTGGTGGCTCAGCAGTAAAGAATCTGCCTGCCACCGCAGGAAACACGAGTTTAATCCCTAGGTCGGAAAGATCCCCTAGAGATGGAAATGGCTACCCTCTCCGGTATTCTTGCCTAGAAAATCCCATGGACAGAGGGCCCTGGGTGGGCTATAGTCCATGGGGTCACAAAAAGTTGGACACTGCTTAGACAAAAACAACAAAAAGTGATTTGCTATTGTAACACACACACAAACCACATGCACAAACCTTCATTGAGAACTTGTATTAATTATTAATGCAAACTCAAACCATTACAAAGAGAATGAAAACATTTGTACACTACAAAACCTCTAAATACTTCAAGTATATGTTTCACATCATTTTATTCAGTTCAGGCCTTGCTACTCAGGAATGTGGTCTCCTTAGCCAGGAGGTTGCTTTCCAAGGTACCTTTTGTTCTGTAGTCAGATGTCTTCAAGTGGCTATTAATGGTTTCACATGGTGGCATCATCATTCTTGCTACCATGCTGTTCCCTTAGGCTCTTATATTCAGCACCCAACTGATGGTAAATCAAGCTTTAGCATCTCAAGGAACGTGAGGGCTGGAAAATATTTTCTCCTGTCACCTGGATTCTGGAAGAACAATGAAATAACAACCTCTAACTCTCTTCTCCAGCCATGTCTTTAGAGAGGCTGTGGTGGATAGAGGCTCTTTTCAGTGTGGACGCTGTACATGGATGGAGGGGAGAAAGGGCAAAAAAAACCACGAAGGCTGAGATTATGAAGTTCTAAGATTTGGAGTTTCTAGCTATACAACTGGTGGTACTAGTGGAAAAAAATCCACCTGCCAATGCAGGAGATAAAAAAGACTTGGGTTCCATTTCTGGGTCAGGAAGATCCCCTGGAGGAGGGCATGGCAATCCACTCTAGTATTCTTGTCTGGAAAATCCCATGGACAGAGGAGCCTGGTGGGCTACAATCCATGGGGTCACAAAGATTCAGACCCGATTGAACATGCATGTATACATCTAAACATCTAGGTCTCCTGAAGATGGTACTGGGATTCTGCTTTAACAAATGTTGGGTGTTTGGGGAGTTGGTTATTATCCTTCAACAAGATTGAAAAGGCAAAGGAATGATTGTACTGCTTGTGGGTCATCCAAGGGCAGTGACTTCCAGGTGACCATAATGGCCACTTTGACAAAGTGGCTTGTGTTAAACAGACACTACATTGTGGGTAATGAGGCCTGCCTGGGTAGCCAGTTTTATATCTGTCACTCAGGCTGATCTGAGCATGTCAGAGGTGTCCTTGGAAGGTGAACTGGAGGTGACTTCTCATGCAGGCTTTTTATCACCAATGTGGGCACCAGAGGGAGGAAGCCTGCAGCCCAGTGAATGTTTACTGAAGACTCACCACAGAACACTTACAATGAAAATAAGCTCCTTGGAATTACCTCCTTTATTGATATAACCCAGATTGCTCTGGTGTTGACACAACCAACCTAGCATGGAGTGATCTCGAAGACCACCTTCATGGACTGCATCTGATTTTATGACAGGTTGTCAGGAAAAAAGACAGACTCCAGTGCAGTGTCATTTTCCATCACCTCTGAACCATTTACAAATATGCTTTTGGCAGGAGTTTTGGGAGCCGCATGAAAAATTGCACTTGCCCGTTGTACCACGTGATGGCTCCCTAGGGCTCAGGTGGCCGGTGACGAGGCGTTTCCGTGGTGTGGCTCCCTCAGCCCTCCCTTGGGATAAGGCAGGTAGACTTGGAAAGACTAACTCTCAGAGAAGTGCCTCACCTTCAGTGAGATCACAAAGAAACCTTCTTTAATGGGTCAAAGTCACTCCATGGTTACTGTCTCAGGACCCGTGTGGCAGCCAGTTTTCCACTGGCTCCTCTCGGAAACTGTGGTTTTGGTGCTTGTCCAGTCGGTCCTGCTGTTCCTGCCCAGCCCAGCAATGATGTGTGACCATTGGCTACCACAGCCCCGGGGAACCTCCTTTGAAAGGGGAGTTGGGTCCTGTGATCCATCTCATGACCTTGACTTGGCACGCTGTGGGCCCTTAGGCTACTCTTGTTGGGGAAACTCACTGACTGAAACCACCCACCTTGGCCAGGCACCATAGTAACCCCTTTTGCATGAGTTATTCTACAATAAGAGGGCCTGGTAAGGATCACAGAACTAATAAGCCACCACCACCAAGAAGAGTTTGGGAAAGGTCAAACGGAGATGCCACGTGTCTGACTGTCTCCCAGAATCATTAGAATCCATCCAGAATCACTTCTGGATTCAGAATCAGAATCCAGAATCACTTCTCACTGGCATCTGTTAGGTAGCTAGAATAGGAAAAAGGAGTCCAGAATGGCTGTGGCCAAAAGACAAAGAAGGGAAAATAGAATAAAGGAAGGGCCGAGGACTGGAATGAGGACCTCAGGTAGAACAAACAGCACTCCTGTCTAGTCCAGGGGGAGGAGAAAAAACAAAAAAGAGGAGCAAAATTGGGCTGGGGGCCTCTCTTCTCTTCGCATCTTTTGGGTCGGCATGCCCTCATGCCTTGAGGATGTATTTTCCTTTAATTTCTAAATAAAACTGAGCTGTAACATGGAGCTGTGACACTGGTCCATCCGAGGGCTGTAACATTGGTCTGTCACTTAAAATTTTTGTAGTAATGAGACAGAACAGAGGAAATTACAAACTCCCCTGACACATCCATCTTGGCTGAGCAATGTATGTACCCCTAGGAAGGACCTTGAGTCCAAATGATTGGTCAGAGACAACCCAGAAACTAATCTCATTACCACAGAACCCAAGATTGCGAGCCACATGGCAGAGAGGTCCTCTTGGGTCCCCTTAATTTGCTGCTTTCCTCCCAGGCACCCCTTCCCAAGAAAGCTTCTTGCTTTGTCAGCACGTGTCTCTTTGGACAATTCATTTCCGAGTGTTAGACAAGAGCCCAATCTCAGGCCTTGGAAAGCCTCTCCTTTCCTCCAGCACTCTTGTCCTTCAGGAATAACCCTTATCCCTTCCCCAGAAATGGTTTCTGTGCTGGGATCTGGCCCAGATTTCAGGGGAGTCATGGCTTTTGTGCCGAGCTCCTGGTCTTCCGTTAAGTGGGAGCCAACACCAAGGAGGAAGACAGGCAGCTTCTAGGATATAGAAAAGGCAAGAAGACCGTCTCCCTCAGAGGCTCTGGAGGGAAGGCAGTACTGTTGTCAGCTTGATTTTAGCCCAGGAGGGTGCATTTTGGGCTTCTGACATCCAGAACTACAAGAGAATAGATTTGTGTTGTCTTGGCCGCTGTGTCTGTGGCAGCTCGTTACGGTGGGAATGGGGACGGGAATGAGCAGCAATGGGAATGAGCCCAGGCATCAGCAGATGAGCTGAAGCCTCACACATAGGGAGCAGAGATTGGCCTGGGCTCAGCGGAGTCGGGTAGCGGCTGGAGAGGGTCTGTGGGCCCCGAGAGCAGGGGAGGCCACAGCTGCCTCCAGGAGTGCCCTGGGGGAGGGCCAAGACCCTTCGGGGCGGGGGTTGCTGCCAGGGGTCTGGACAGCTGGGACCCTGGGCTACTCTGGCCCCCACGCTAGAATCTGAGACTGGAAGGTGTTTTTCAGTGGCCTGTGCTGGACATGTCCTCCGTGGCCTTTCTCCCCCAGTTTCAGCTGAAGATGTCCTCTCCACATAGTGCAAAAACCAGAAATCTAGAAGCAATTCTCACTACAGCTCCTCCCCACATCCCATCCCCAGTCCATCCAAATTTCATAGTACGGATTGAATAACCTGGTCCTAAGCTTCCTCTCTCATCTCACCAACTATTGTCCTTCTGGCCACTTCTGTTTGCCACAAAGACAACATGGATTTTTCCCTTTAGGGCTTTTGCTTTCTCTATTTCAGGAAATTGTTTTCTTCTCCTTCCCCTTGGCTCTCAGCTCAAGTGTTGCCCAGTAGATGGACCTTCCTTGACCCAGGATGCCTGCAAACCACTGTTGTCTACCAGGTCTCTGGGTTTTACTTTCCTCGTAGTTTTTGACCTTACTTGAACTGGTCTTGTTTGCTGAATTTTGTGCTTATCTTTATCCTCCCTTGAGAACAAGGAAGACCATGACTGGCTTGTTCACTGTGGAGTCTTCTGTGCCCAGAGCAGCACCCGCATATAATAGGCACATTACATGCTGAACACCTCCAGGATCTTTGAAATATTCTCTTTCCAGCCCCATCACCTTATTTCCCAGTTGGATTTACAGTGACAGACACTCTGCAGAGAAGCAAAAGTTTGAATTATGTCTGGGTTGGAATCTGCTGGAATAATTATTTATTTTTGAGCTGACCTGTAAGGAGAGAAAACTAAGTAAATCCCAGAGGGTCTGGTGCTTTCTAAATACTAGACAAACCTATGATGTCAATAGTGTGGGGCAATCAGTGCAAGGCTGAGAACTTATGTGTTAAAAAACATACCTAATAATAAAGGTGTTCCATAGGTTTAATGAGCAATGCATTATTGCACCTGCTTTGAGCCTTTCACATACTTTCAAATTAAAGAATGCATTCCTGGGAAGTGAAGTGAAAAACATACAGCTTGGGATTGAATTATTTGGGGAAAGTTTCTTGCTTTCTTTCAGTAAATGTAACAAGAGACAAGTCTTACACAGATTTAATTTAAATAAGATGTTTCCCCTCTACTTTAATAAGACTCTTTATTCACTGTGCCCCAATGGTTGTGGAATACCAATGTTCTTGTCATCTACTATCACTGCTTCCTGCTGCTATTACTACTACTAAAATTACTGCTACTAGTACGATTCCCACTACTAAACAATCACTACTACCCTTGCTTCTGCTTTAAGTGCAACTGCTGCAGTTACTATTACTACTCTTACTTCAATTGCTACTAATACTATTACGATGACAACCAAGTACTACCGTGATAACTATTACCACTATTAATGCTACTGAAAATGATCCACACGATTCTTCAAGCTTCTTTCATTCCAAGGCCCCACTCCATTTCCCTTATGGGTTGACTGTTTTTTCCTTTCTTTAAATTTTTGTTTTGGAATAATTTTGGCTTCATGGGAAGTGTCAAAAATGTACTGGGAGGTCCTAATTTACCTCAAAGATAACATCTCATGCAACTCCAGTACAATATTAAAACCAGGAAACCAACATTGGAGATTTTTTTCAATTTTATCTAAGAGTGTATCATTGTTTTTCAAGTTTATAAATTTTATTCCCACCATGGTCCATATATATGTTCAATCAAGGAAGAGGTGAACAATTTGCTGGTTGTTTAATGGTTATGTGATTAATTCTCCCAAAAGTCATAATATTTTTGGTTACAGCTGGCACCTTTTTGTGTTTTTATCACTTTGTTCTCTCAAGGACTTGTAAGCAAGTCATTGGTTTGAAGTGAATAATACTAGTAGGAAATATTTGAGAGGTCTGGAGTCTTTGGGCAATCATTTCTTTGTTTCTTCCTTGCTTTATTATTTTTTGTTGTTGTTGCTGTGACTTTTAGGTATTACTTGCAATATCATATATTGTATTGGCTGATGCCGTTTCATAACATAAAGTCTTGAAGTGCTGCATTGCAGTGGAGCAAACCTTTTAATGTGCCAATCCTTTATTCATATGATAAAATGGAAGTAAAGCATCATTTCATCTGCTTGAAGGTGTACTGGTGTGTGCCATGAGTGGCTGGACTTTAGGGCTTTCCCTTTCTTTCTAAGCAGGATACTAGCTTTATAACCCCCAGAGAGGGACTCAAGTGAAGGAATTTCTAGGAAGAAGCAATCCTCTGCCCTGGAGTCAGTTAGATGAATTATTTCTGGAGTTTTTCTTTGGAAGTCAGCAAAGCAGTTTTGCTTCATCTGTGCAGAATAGCCACAGACAAAAGAGCCTCACAAGATCCTTTTCAAGCTTCATGAATTTCTTACTGCAGTTTTCCTGGCATAAGGCATGGCCTGAAACATTAGTCTGGTTATTCTGATTGCTCCAGTAATCTGATCAGACATTTCCATAGGGAACACTGTCATGGCTTCATTCTTTGTATAATTTTTTCTCCTTTTAATCATGTTGCTTCACCGTGGGGTGCTGGTGTGAGGAACATATGTGTTCCTTTAGCACTTTCAGCATTTAAGCTCATCATTTAGGAGCAAGTGACCCAGGGGACACAGATTGGGGGTTTGCTTAAAGGGGTCCTTCTAGTATGGGAGCTATGTGGTAATGAGGGGTTTAAAGTTGAACTCATTAACTCACTATTCAAGTTCTTGACATTGGTGGCATTTTACAGCAAAAATGCCAATGTTTGAGTCTCATGAAGATCAATTAGCTCATAGCGTTCAGGAACTGAGGCCTAGGCATCAGTATTAAAAAGAAAAGAAACGGGTCAGGTGCGAAGTCAGGGCTGACAACCACTGACCAAGGTGCTGAAAACATGTCAATGAAATGAACCGTGTTATGTTTGAATTCTCTTACTAAAGGATAGGGTTCAGCAGATTGAGTGATATCCACTGGGAAGGGGAGATGAGGAATGAAAGAGCTGCCTCTTTGCTGTGAGACGGGGGTCACGGGGAGCGACAGTGTCCCTTCTGGGAGGCACAGCAGGCCAGTTAGCAAGGGCAGCATGGTGGACAGTGCCTGGTCAGGTTGGGCTGTAGTTCTGTGCATTCCAAATAGGACCCTTGTCAGTACGTGGGGTGCAGGAGCAGGATTCTTTTTGCCAAGAGAATAGCCATGGTATCTAAGTGAACTAGATTCAGGAAGGAAGTGTCGTGGTCAAGATGGGAATTAGGCAGTATGGGTGACCTTCCACTTCCCATGCAAGGCGGCAATCTCCCCACCTTGTATAGATGGAATCACAGATCCCTTAAGCTCTCCTGTAGGCCACTATCAGGTAATGGGGAGGGGGGAGAGAGAGGCATGGGAGTCAGCAGCTCCCTGATTTGGGCTTCATCTGATGGGAGGAGATATCAAATTCTGGATGCCTGTTGAGGCTAAGGCTTCTTCTTGGAATTTTCCATGATGGTTGCCCCATTGGGATGGACTTGGTCCGTGAACAGTGACCACTGGGGGAGATCTTACTCTGGAGAGAGAGGGAGAAGGGCTGAGTACCCTCCTACCCACCTCCACTTGCTCAGACACCCCCAGTACTATGACCAGTGCATTCATATCCTGTAATTGGCTTTAACAATTCAAATTCACTGTCTTATCATTAGTCTCTCCTGTCTCCCTTCTAATCAGTTCTCATCCAATCACAACTTAGAAAAAGTCTGTAAAACCTCATAATACAAAAGTGAAAAAGTTGACACCTGAGCTGGTTTAAATTGGCCTCTAGAAGGTTTGACACTGTTCAATTGAGTTGATCTTCTGTAATCACAATTCTCTCCTCTCCCCAGCCCTGCTAGAAGCCACTCATTAATTATAGATAGAAAATATAAAAGTTGGTTTTCCTGCCTTGCATTCATCACAGAGATGTAGAGTAAATGCAGTGAAATTGCATTGCTAAACTTGAACTTGTCTTAAATCAAACTGACCTTTAAATTATCCTTCAAACTTTTCCCCCTAACCCCCATCCTCAAATAACTATTGGCCCATAGACCAACTTTTATTAATGACATATTAAATTTGATTAACTTTATTTGAGCTCAGGCTGAAGAGGTTGGAAAATAGCTTTTACTGCATGCTCTAGGTGAAATCTAGTGTAATATATTATATTAATATGCCATTTGATCCTCCGACTGAGATAAGGAAACAGAATTATGTTGGCAAGTGGAAATCACAAGGCAATCTCAGCCCAGACCAAGTCATCAAAACTAAAAGATACATTTCTATAATTCAAAACCGGAGAAGACGACATCATGGATGAACATTATGATTCTCTCCCATCCCGGGCATCAGTTTCCTGTAGTTTGGTTTCAGGGGATCCTGAAACCTCTTCCCTATCATTGCTCTCCATCACCGGTCTTTATCCGGCTTTCTTGCAGTCTCTAAGCCCCTCTGTTTTTGCCCTTATCCTGTGCTACATTCCTGGTCTTTGAGCGGGGGATGAAATTGTACACATAGCATCACAAGAACCCTCCCACCCAGTGCCTGAATCCAAACCAAGATCTGAGCCACTTTAGTATCATAAGACAACTGTGTAACAGGCCAGGGCAGTTCCTAATGATGTGGAGACCATAACAGCCTTTCTTTCTCCTTTTCTTCCCAGCATGGGGCTTCTCTGGTGACTCAGTGGTAAAGAATCCACCTGCCAATGCAGGAGAGTAGGGTTTGATCCCTGAGTCAGGAAGATCCCCTGGTGAAGGATATGGCAACCTACTCCAGTATTTTGCCTGGGAAAACCCACGGACAGAGGAGCGTGGTGGACTACAGTCCACGGGGTCGCCAAAGGGTCAGACATGACTTAGTGACTAAACAACAGCAACAGCTTCCCAGCCTGCCTCCTAAGTCCCCCACCTGGGGCTCAATAGCACTGAAGGATAAAGTCTGATACAATATATCCTCCTGTGTGTAACGACAGGAATTCTAAGATGTGCTGTCAGAGATGTTAGAGTTCACTGCTTACCCCGGAAAACTGACCAGATAAAAGGGACTCCACAAGCTCCTGTATTCATCTTACTTGTCTTCCAGATCACTTCCACTTCCTTCCAGGTGAAGATCTTTTACAAGCTCTCTCACTCTTGTTTTTTATGTGCAGAATGGAGATGCTAAGAGAAAATATCTTTCATGAGTGAATGTACTTAATATTGATGGACACATAGCCAGCTTCAGTAAATGTTAGCTGATAGCTGCTGTCACTTCCGAGAAACCATCTTATATTGCTGTACGTTTAGACATAGAAGTTAAGTGAGACACATTTGCAAAATTGAATAAATGAATTAGGAGAATAGTCTAGCATAGTTTATGCTTCATACATTTGTTAAGGATGGAATTGCATCGTGATTGTCAATGAACTGAAATTTTCATTTGTTAAAGTCTTAACGTCTAGCATCTTAAAACGTGACCTTATTTGGAAACAAGTTCATTAAAAATGCAATTGGTTGAGAAGAGGTCATCAAGATGGGTCCTAATCCAATTTGACTGTGTCTCTCTTATTTGGACACAGAGAGATATACAAGGAGAAGGCCATGTGAACATGAAGACAGCTGTTCAAATGGCTGTATAAATGGAACCTGAAGGTCTTAATGGAACTTGAAGACAAGCCAAGGAGAGGGGCTGGGCTTTTATTTCTTTCACTGAAAGTCTAGGTAGCATTCAGTTATGTGTTTTAAATTTATAATGAAGATTTTACAGCTTCATATATCTTTGGTGGGGCTAAATGATAGGCCATGGTATTTAATGACCCACCAAGTTTAAAAGTTATACAACTATGTTGGGGGATAAAAACCTGGCTCGCTCAGGTGTCAGCTGTGTTCTTTTGGCCTACCTTGCTGGTGAGATCTGGGAGACAGCAGTCACATCGAATAGTAATCAAAGATCAACAGGAATGTCACCTGGCAGTTTGACGAACCCGCCAGTTCGGAAATCCTTTCATGCTGTTCAGGTCTGCTGGGCTAGACTTGGGAGGATGATAAATCGTCTGGTGCGGGAGTGATTGTTTGGCGGTCAGTTAAAGCAAAACAAAAACAAACCATGGGTGAAATAAGTGAAGGGCAGTCCATTCCATGGCACACCTGCCAAGGCTATTTTTTTTAGGGCAGAGGTGCCTATTTTTTTTCCTTTGNATTTACAGTGACAGACACTCTGCAGAGAAGCAAAAGTTTGAATTATGTCTGGGTTGGAATCTGCTGGAATAATTATTTATTTTTGAGCTGACCTGTAAGGAGAGAAAACTAAGTAAATCCCAGAGGGTCTGGTGCTTTCTAAATACTAGACAAACCTATGATGTCAATAGTGTGGGGCAATCAGTGCAAGGCTGAGAACTTATGTGTTAAAAAACATACCTAATAATAAAGGTGTTCCATAGGTTTAATGAGCAATGCATTATTGCACCTGCTTTGAGCCTTTCACATACTTTCAAATTAAAGAATGCATTCCTGGGAAGTGAAGTGAAAAACATACAGCTTGGGATTGAATTATTTGGGGAAAGTTTCTTGCTTTCTTTCAGTAAATGTAACAAGAGACAAGTCTTACACAGATTTAATTTAAATAAGATGTTTCCCCTCTACTTTAATAAGACTCTTTATTCACTGTGCCCCAATGGTTGTGGAATACCAATGTTCTTGTCATCTACTATCACTGCTTCCTGCTGCTATTACTACTACTAAAATTACTGCTACTAGTACGATTCCCACTACTAAACAATCACTACTACCCTTGCTTCTGCTTTAAGTGCAACTGCTGCAGTTACTATTACTACTCCTACTTCAATTGCTACTAATACTATTACGATGACAACCAAGTACTACTGTGATAACTATTACCACTATTAATGCTACTGAAAATGATCCACAGGATTCTTCAAGCTTCTTTCATTCCAAGGCCCCACTCCATTTCCCTTATGGGTTGACTGTTTTTTCCTTTCTTTAAATTTTTGTTTTGGAATAATTTCGGCTTCATGGGAAGTGTCAAAAATGTACTGGGAGGTCCTAGTTTACCTCAAAGATAACATCTCATGCAACTCCAGTACAATATTAAAACCAGGAAACCAACATTGGAGATTTTTTTCAATTTTATCTAAGAGTGTATCATTGTTTTTCAAGTTTATAAATTTTATTCCCACCATGGTCCATATATATGTTCAATCAAGGAAGAGGTGAACAATTTGCTGGTTGTTTAATGGTTATGTGATTAATTCTCCCAAAAGTCACAATATTTTTGGTTATAGCTGGCACCTTTTTGTGTTTTTATCACTTTATTCTCTCAAGGACTTGTAAGCAAGTCATTGGTTTGAAGTGAATAATACTAGTNAAAGGTGAGAAGAAGAAGAATAACAAGAAGAAGGTGATAAGAAGAAGAAGGTGAGAAGAAGAAGAAGAAGAAGGAGAAGGAGAAGGAGAAGAAGAAGATGAGAAGCAGAAGAAGAAGAAGAAGAAGAAGTAGCAGCAGAAGAAGCAGAAGAGGTAGAACAAGAGTAAGGTCAGAAGAAGAGGAAGAAGTTGTGAAGAAGAAGAAAACAGTTGACACGGAGAAGAAGAAGGTGAGAAGAAGAAGAAGAANGGAGGTCCTAATTTACCTCAAAGATAACATCTCATGCAACTCCAGTACAATATTAAAACCAGGAAACCAACATTGGAGATTTTTTTCAATTTTATCTAAGAGTGTATCATTGTTTTTCAAGTTTATAAATTTTATTCCCACCATGGTCCATATATATGTTCAATCAAGGAAGAGGTGAACAATTTGCTGGTTGTTTAATGGTTATGTGATTAATTCTCCCAAAAGTCATAATATTTTTGGTTACAGCTGGCACCTTTTTGTGTTTTTATCACTTTGTTCTCTCAAGGACTTGTAAGCAAGTCATTGGTTTGAAGTGAATAATACTAGTAGGAAATATTTGAGAGGTCTGGAGTCTTTGGGCAATCATTTCTTTGTTTCTTCCTTGCTTTATTATTTTTTGTTGTTGTTGCTGTGACTTTTAGGTATTACTTGCAATATCATATATTGTATTGGCTGATGCCGTTTCATAACATAAAGTCTTGAAGTGCTGCATTGCAGTGGAGCAAACCTTTTAATGTGCCAATCCTTTATTCATATGATAAAATGGAAGTAAAGCATCATTTCATCTGCTTGAAGGTGTACTGGTGTGTGCCACGAGTGGCTGGACTTTAGGGCTTTCCCTTTCTTTCTAAGCAGGATACTAGCTTTATAACCCCCAGAGAGGGACTCAAGTGAAGGAATTTCTAGGAAGAAGCAATCCTCTGCCCTGGAGTCAGTTAGATGAATTATTTGTGGAGTTTTTCTTTGGAAGTCAGCAAAGCAGTTTTGCTTCATCTGTGCAGAATAGCCACAGACAAAAGAGCCTCACAAGATCCTTTTCAAGCTTCATGAATTTCTTACTGCAGTTTTCCTGGCATAAGGCATGGCCTGAAACATTAGTCTGGTTATTCTGATTGCTCCAGTAATCTGATCAGACATTTCCATAGGGAACACTGTCATGGCTTCATTCTTTGTATAATTTTTTCTCCTTTTAATCATGTTGCTTCACCTTGGGGTGCTGGTGTGAGGAACATATGTGTTCCTTTAGCACTTTCAGCATGTAAGCTCATCATTTAGGAGCAAGTGACCCTGGGGACACAGATTGGGGGTTTACTTAAAAGGGTCCTTCTAGTATGGGAGCTATGTGGTAATGAGGGGTTTGAAGTTGAACTCATTAACTCACTATTCAAGTTCTTGACATTGGTGGCATTTTACAGCAAAAATGCCAATGTTTGAGTCTCATGAAGATCAATTAGCTCATAGCGTTCAAGAACTGAGGCCTATGCATCAGTATTAAAAAGAAAAGAAACGGGTCAGGTGTGTAGTCAGGGCTGACAACCACTGACCAAGGTGCTGAAAACATGTCAATGAAATGAACCATATTATGTTTGAATTCTCTTACTAAAGGATAGGGTTCAGCAGATTGAGTGATATCCACTGTGAAGGGGAGATGAGGAATGAAAGAGATGCCTCTTTGCTGTGAGACGTGGGACATGGGGAGTGACAGTGTCCATTCTGAGAGGCACAGCAGGCCAGTTAGCAAGGGCAGCATGGTGGACAGTGCTTGGTCAGGATGGGCTGTAGTTCCACCAGTCTGTGCATTCCAAATAGGACCCTTGTCAGTACGTGGGGTGCAGGAGCAGGATTCTTTTTGCCAAGAGACTAGCCATGGTAGCTAAGTGAACTAGATTCAGGAAGGAAGTGTCGTGGTCAAGATGGGAATTAGGCAGTATGGGTGACCTTCCACTTCCCATGCAAGGCAGCAATTTCCCCACCTGGTATAGATGGAATCACAAATCCCTTAAGCTCTCCTGTAGGCCACTATCAGGTGATGGGGAGGAGGGAGAGAGAGTCATGGGAGTCAGCAGCTCCCTGATTTGGGCTTCATTTGATGAGAGAAGATATCAGATTCTGGATGACTGTTGAGGCTAAGGCTTCTTGGAATTTTCCATGATGGTTGCCCCATTGGGGTGGACTTGGTCCGTGAACAGTGACCACTGGGGGAGATCTTCTCTGGAGAGAGAGGGAGAAGGGCTGAGTACCCTCCTACCCACCTCCACTTGCTCAGACACCCCCAGTACTATGACCAGTGCATTCATATCCTGTAATTGGCTTTAACAATTCAAATTCACTGTCTTATCATTAGTCTCTCCTGTCTCCCTTCTAATCAGTTCTCATCCAATCACAACTTAGAAAAAGTCTGTAAAACCTCATAATACAAAAGTGAAAAAGTTGACACCTGAGCTGGTTTAAATTGGCCTCTAGAAGGTTTGACACTGTTCAATTGAGTTGATCTTCTGTAATCACAATTCTCTCCTCTCCCCAGCCCTGCTAGAAGCCACTCATTAATTATACATAGAAAATATAAAAGTTGGTTTTCCTGCCTTGCATTCATCACAGAGATGTATAGTAAATGCAGTGAAATTGCATTGCTAAACTTGAACTTGTCTTAAATCAAACTGACCTTTAAATTATCCTTCAAACTTTTCCCCCTAACCCCCATCCTCAAATAACTATTGGCCCATAGACCAACTTTTATTAATGACATATTAAATTTGATTAACTTTATTTGAGCTCAGGCTGAAGAGGTTGGAAAATAGCTTTTACTGCATGCTCTAGGTGAAATCTAGTGTAATATATTATATTAATATGCCATTTGATCCTCCGACTGAGATAAGGAAACAGAATTATGTTGGCAAATGGAAATCACAAGGCAATCTCAGCCCAGACCAAGTCATCAAAACTAAAAGATACATTTCTATAATTCAAAACCGGAGAAGACGACATCATGGATGAACATTATGATTCTCTCCCATCCCGGGCATCAGTTTCCTGTAGTTTGGTTTCAGGGGATCCTGAAACCTCTTCCCTATCATTGCTCTCCATCACCGGTCTTTATCCGGCTTTCTTGCAGTCTCTAAGCCCCTCTGTTTTTGCCCTTATCCTGTGCTACATTCCTGGTCTTTGAGCGGGGGATGAAATTGTACACATAGCATCACAAGAACCCTCCCACCCAGTGCCTGAATCCAAACCAAGATCTGAGCCACTTTAGTATCATAAGACAACTGTGTAACAGGCCAGGGCAGTTCCTAATGATGTGGAGACCATAACAGCCTTTCTTTCTCCTTTTCTTCCCAGCATGGGGCTTCTCTGGTGACTCAGTGGTAAAGAATCCACCTGCCAATGCAGGAGAGTAGGGTTTGATCCCTGAGTCAGGAAGATCCCCTGGTGAAGGATATGGCAACCTACTCCAGTATTTTGCCTGGGAAAACCCACGGACAGAGGAGCGTGGTGGACTACAGTCCACGGGGTCGCCAAAGGGTCAGACATGACTTAGTGACTAAACAACAGCAACAGCTTCCCAGCCTGCCTCCTAAGTCCCCCACCTGGGGCTCAATAGCACTGAAGGATAAAGTCTGATACAATATATCCTCCTGTGTGTAACGACAGGAATTCTAAGATGTGCTGTCAGAGATGTTAGAGTTCACTGCTTACCCCGGAAAACTGACCAGATAAAAGGGACTCCACAAGCTCCTGTATTCATCTTACTTGTCTTCCAGATCACTTCCACTTCCTTCCAGGTGAAGATCTTTTACAAGCTCTCTCACTCTTGTTTTTTATGTGCAGAATGGAGATGCTAAGAGAAAATATCTTTCATGAGTGAATGTACTTAATATTGATGGACACATAGCCAGCTTCAGTAAATGTTAGCTGATAGCTGCTGTCACTTCCGAGAAACCATCTTATATTGCTGTACGTTTAGACATAGAAGTTAAGTGAGACACATTTGCAAAATTGAATAAATGAATTAGGAGAATAGTCTAGCATAGTTTATGCTTCATACATTTGTTAAGGATGGAATTGCATCGTGATTGTCAATGAACTGAAATTTTCATTTGTTAAAGTCTTAACGTCTAGCATCTTAAAACGTGACCTTATTTGGAAACAAGTTCATTAAAAATGCAATTGGTTGAGAAGAGGTCATCAAGATGGGTCCTAATCCAATTTGACTGTGTCTCTCTTATTTGGACACAGAGAGATATACAAGGAGAAGGCCATGTGAACATGAAGACAGCTGTTCAAATGGCTGTATGAATGGAACCTGAAGGTCTTAATGGAACTTGAAGACAAGCCAAGGAGAGGGGCTGGGCTTTTATTTCTTTCACTGAAAGTCTAGGTAGCATTCAGTTATGTGTTTTAAATTTATAATGAAGATTTTACAGCTTCATATATCTTTGGTGGGGCTAAATGATAGGCCATGGTATTTAATGACCCACCAAGTTTAAAAGTTATACAACTATGTTGGGGGATAAAAACCTGGCTCGCTCAGGTGTCAGCTGTGTTCTTTTGGCCTACCTTGCTGGTGAGATCTGGGAGACAGCAGTCACATCGAATAGTAATCAAAGATCAACAGGAATGTCACCTGGCAGTTTGACGAACCCGCCAGTTCGGAAATCCTTTCATGCTGTTCAGGTCTGCTGGGCTAGACTTGGGAGGATGATAAATCGTCTGGTGCGGGAGTGATTGTTTGGCGGTCAGTTAAAGCAAAACAAAAACAAACCATGGGTGAAATAAGTGAAGGGCAGTCCATTCCATGGCACACCTGCCAAGGCTATTTTTTTTAGGGCAGAGGTGCCTATTTTTTTTCCTTTGAAAAATAAACAGACCAATTTGCTGTCACTGTCACTGCTCCACTCTGGCTTAGACACCCACATCACTTCATGCTTGCATAATTGAAGCTGTTTTCCCACTGGTCATCTTGCCTTCTTTCTCTGTTCCAAAGCATTTTTTTTACTGCAGGAAGGTTTGTGTCCTAAAATATCCCATTTATCAAGTACACGCCCTTTTAAAATCAGTTTGTCAATATCCACAAAATAACACCCCTATTGCATATGGAACAAAGTGTAAACGTCACACAACATTCCAGATATTCTGTGTTCAGATGACAGTCTGGTCAGCAATCATTTTTCATTATCTACTGGCACCTATCTTCACTTTTTTCCCACAATGTTTTCCAGAAAACCAATGCGCTTTCTATGACTACCTCTTTTGCCTATGTCTTTTCTTTATTCAAGTGGATACTCTCTTCTCTGCCCAAATTCTGTGACTGCTTAAGCCCTGCTAGAACTAGCTTCACTAAGAAGCTTGTTTTATTTTTAGTTTTGAACACTTCAATTTTCATTGTCTCTGTGAAATAATGAGAAATATATATGTGTTGGTCTCTGCCCCTGGTTGACATAGAATTCCTAAAACTCTTGTAAATAGAGGTGCTAAGAGGATCGTTTGTTCTAAAATTTAGTCTTTGATCCATCCTGGTTTCTTGTGCAGAGCTCCTAAGTCTTTTGTAATTTCTTAAGTGATAGGAGTATCTGACACTGAGCTCTTAAATCTCTTGAAATATCCTGGATGATGGAACTCTTCTCTTCTAATGAGGTGATGCTTGGTGGGCTCCTGGATGAGGGCCAGTCACCATAGAGACCCAGCCATGATTAGAGGCTTAGAACTTTCAGCTCCTCCCTCCATTCCCCAAGCAGGGAGAATGGCTGGAAATGGAGTCAGTGACCAATTACACCAGGTTGGTGAACCTATCCATGTACTGGATGTCCCTCAACTCCATGGGACAAATGGTCTTGCACTTGGGACTCTCCCAGACCCATGTTTCTCTCCCTCTGTCTGTTTAATTATGTCTTTAATCATATCCTTTATTATATAATATAGTGTAAACACAAGTAAATATTTCCTGGAGTTTTATGAGATGTTCTAGCAAATGATTTAATTCAAAGAGAGGGCTGTGGGAATTCTGATTTGTAGCCAAGTTGGATAGGCTTGCCTGGTGGCTCAGAGGGTAAAGTGTCTTCTTGCAATGTGGGAGACCTGGGTTCTATCCCTGGGTCCAAAAGATCCCCTGGAGAAGGAAATGGCAACCCATTTCAGTATTCTTGCCTGGAAAATCCCATGGACAGAAGGGCATCATAAGCTACAGTCCATGTGGTTGCAAAGAGTCAGACATGACTGAGCAACTTCACTTTCACTTTCTTTTCTTTGGTTAGAAGTTGGGGGTAACCTGGGTGGAATTACTTGCCATTGGCACCTGCAGGGGAGAGCCATCTTGTGGGACTGAGCCTTTAAACTGTGTGGTCTGTGCCAACTCTGATCAGTAGCAGAGCTGAGTTGAGTGGTAGGGTATCCAGCTTGTGTTAGAGAGCCGCTCAATGTGTGGGAAGTGGAACCAGGTGTCAGAAGTGGGAGTAAAGGAGAAACACAGGAGTTCTCCCTCACACAGTCTCCTATTTTGGCACTGTATCATT
This sequence comes from Raphicerus campestris, assembly GCA_006410735.1. NCBI lineage: Eukaryota > Metazoa > Chordata > Mammalia > Artiodactyla > Bovidae > Raphicerus > Raphicerus campestris. Next base: position 374,146 of record SJYW01010380.1, read on the forward strand.
CTGGACTGTGACCTTCATTTGTATGGAGTCACTCACTACTATTCATAGCCATTTGCTGTAATTTGTAAGTCAAGTTCAGAATCAAATCTCCTTGAGAGCCAGAATGATGTCCATCCTATCTTTCCTTGTAGATTCTTCAGGGTCTGCCCCAGTGCTATACAGGGGAAGTGCTCAGTAAACATCTGATGAATGAATAAGTGGTATAAAGCAAAGCAGCAGTGAATCTGAGTCCAGCTATATTGACCTCCAAGACAGAAAACTGAGTTTCAGAGACATGCTCCTCAAACAGGGTCTATTCTGACAAACTGTTCCGTTGCAACTGAGTGCAGCTGGCATTGCTCTTTCCGACATAAACTCAATCCCTTTGAACAAGTGTATCTTAAAATACAGCGTGTCAACTTATACAGAATGAAACCTATGTCTTGGTCTTGTGTAAGTCAACTGTACTCTGCTTGGTGGGTGAGATGGGCTCTGTGTTCAAGCATTCTTAGATGAGGCATTGCATTTGAAATTGAACAGAATGAGATACATGTATATGAATGGCTGAATGTCTGCACTGTTCATCTGAACCTATGACAACCGTGTTAATCAGCTACACTCTAATACAAAATAAAAAGTTAAAAAAGAAATTGAACAGAATGAAATCCATTGACCGATTTGGGAGCTTGACTCTGGGCTGTGAACCACCTTCCCATGATGTCCTGATCACTTGGGCTCCCCGGGAACATCTCAACTTTGATTACTCTCCAAACAACAGCCCTGTGAGATTACGAGGCAACTATATGAATCTTTTCTAGAACATGTTATCATAAGAAAACACTTACAATGCACATTGTTTTCTATGTCCATTTACTTAGACCCCAGTTGTCATTTTTTTGAGGAGACAACTTATTTAACATTTTCCTCTCTAGATTTTTTTTTTTTTGTCTTGTGTTCAAACTGGGAGGGAATTGGTCTGCACCCTTCTGTTGGTCATCACTCTGAGTGACATTAATCACAGTGATTTTCCTATAAAGTTGTTTATCATAGACATTATAAAGTATCTCTATATGTGGGCTAGTTAATTTTACTGTCTATCCTGGGGCGTGGTTGGTTAGCATTTATAGTGTCCTGAAGAAGAATGCACACACTACGTTGATAGGCATGCTTATCATTTTAAAGATGCTGAACATGAGTGTACAGTCCAGCATCCTCTGCTCCAAATCCTCGACCATCTTCATCCACAAATCTCTGCATTGGAGATTGGTTCACTCATATAAGGACCATTGGAGATGATTTTTATGACTGTGTGGATCACAACAACTGTGGAAAATTCTTAAAGAGATGGGAATACCAGACCACTGGCCTGTCTCCTTAGAAATATGTATGCAGGTCAAGAAGCAACAGATAGAACTGGGCATGGAACAACAGACTGGTTCCAAATTGGGAAAGGAGTACATCAAGGCTGTATATTGTCAGCCTGCTTATTTAACTTATATGCAGAGTACATCATGCAAAAATGCCTGGCTGGATGAAGCACAAGCTGGAATTAAGATTGCTGGGAGAAATATCAGTAACCTCAGATATGTAGATGACACCACCTTTATGGCAGAAAGCAAAGAACTCAGCAGCTTCTTGATGAAAGTGAAAGAGGAGAGTGAAAAAGTTGGCTTAAAACTCAACATTCAGAAAACTAAATCATGGCATCCGGTCTCATCAGTTTATGACAAATAGATGGGGAAACAATGGAAACAGGGACAGACTTTATTTTGGGGGCTCCCAAAATCACTGCAGACATGAAATTAAAAGATGCTTACTCCTTGTAAGAAAAGCTATGACCAACCTAGACAGCATATTAAAAAGCAGAAACATTACTTTGCCAACAAAGGTCCATCTAGTCAAAGCTATGGTTTTCCCAGGAGTCATGTATGGATGTAAGAGTTGGACCATAAAGAAAGCTGAGCACAGAATAATTGATGCTTTTGAACTGTGGTGTTGGAGAAAACTCTTGAGAATCCCTTGGACTGCAGAAAGATCCAACCAGTCCATCATAAAGAAACTCAGTCCAGAATATTCATTGGAAGGACTGATGCTAAAGCTGAAACTCCAATACTCTGGCCACCTAGTGTGAAGAACTGACTCGTTGGAAAAGATGCTGATGCTGGGAAAGATTGAAGGCGGGAAGAGAAGGGGATGACAGAGGATGAGATGGTTGGATAGCATCACTGACTTGATGGGCATGAATGAGTTTGAGCAAGCTCTTTGAGTTAGTGATGGACAAGGAAGCATGACATGCTGCTGTCCTTGGGGTCACAAAGAGTGACTGAGTGACTGAACTGACTGAGAGATGCCCGTGACAATTGGCATATATGAGTTGGCTAAACCCTGTCCAGGCCCCTCTGCCCTCCTGTGGACAGGTGGCAGGAATCTGGGGCCCCAGCAGGCTCTGGGTACTCCTTTAGTGTTGCCCTTGACCTGGGTCTCNCTTATACAGGTACAAACTTAAGCTGAAGATGTATATTTTCCAGAGGGTTATTTTGGATTTTAAAAAATATCAGATTATTATGAATAATTGTTGGGCAAGGGAAATTAGCCTATTTAATTAAGATGAGATATGTATTAATAGTTTAAAACTGAGTCATTAGAAACATAAGGATGACTTACAAATGGTAACAGTCTGGTGGGCTGCAGTCCATGGGGTACTTAGGATTCTGAAGTGAGCCCCTGTGTAATTAGAAAATGCATTGTTATGAAATACAGAGAATTAATTAAAGTTAAAATTAAAGGGAGAACATTGAAGATATGTCCTTCACCCACGTTTTGTCTCCAACTGTTGTGTTTCATATATCAATCTAAAACAGAAATGGGTTCTTTCATCTGCAAGCTTCCAGTAATTTTATCTTTCTTTCCCTTCAGATAAATGGTTTCATTGCTTTCATCATCTTCCCTGCACATTTTGATCTGCTTAGTCTACTAAANTATCAATCTAAAACAGAAATGGGTTCTTTCATCTGCAAGCTTCCAGTAATTTTATCTTTCTTTCCCTTCAGATAAATGGTTTCATTGCTTTCATCATCTTCCCTGCACATTTTGATCTGCTTAGTCTACTAAAGTGGAAGAAACATGCTTAATAAAGCCAAATGACTTCTTCCTAATGTTAATTCAGTAAAAAAATGAACCCTTCTAAGAATGGAAAATGGATGATCTCATAACACTTGACTTTAGGCAAAGATATATGCCTACTTTGTCATTCCAGGAAAGTTATTGCAGTTGGAAACAGCAACGTCTCTCCAAGCTCTGGGGATGGAAGTGCTGTTTGCACCTTAACAGGCAAAATGAGCACAGGCAGACTTTCTGAAAGTGACCTGAGGTCAACTCTCCTGCTCTAGAATTTCACCCTGCCCTCCAGAATCACCCAGACTGCCAGCGGAAATAAACTGTCTTGCTCCTAATTTATTACTTCGATCTGCACTTTGAAAAGAAATGAAAAAGTCCCAGGTGTGAGATAGACGGTTTGTGAGAAATTCCACATTCACCATCTGTTTTTTTTTTTTAAAGTCTTTCCCAAATGTAGCATTTTTAATTCAAGAAGGAATTTTTTAATAAAAATTTTTTCTTTTTATTTTAAAGTTCTAATAGGTTATTTGTGTGAGTTCAATGGGCCTTTCAGACTGAAATATTACTTTAAAGATGGTCTTGGTGTCAAAAAAAAAAAGGTGAATATTTGAAAGTAACAAAGCCTTACATTTGTACAGCATTTTAGAATGTAAAGAACACTCATTCAGTCCTCACAATGACCCTGTTGGATAAACAGTATTTTCATTTTACATATGAGTGTCTGGAAGTTCAAAGAAATTAAATATATTGCCTAATGTTATGTTCTCAGTTGTGTCGTGGACTATTACACCTAGAAACTGCAAATCCCGTTCCCTTGAGAAAAAGCCACACTAGCTCCCTTTAAAGCATCTGCTGAAGAAAAAATTGAGACTCCCCCTCTCAGCCTTCTAGGGAAGTAACCACCTTCTCTAGGATTCCAGAAATTCAATAATGCAGACGTTCTCAGTGCAAAATGCATGCATGCAAAGGCTCACTGACAGACCTGTCTTTCTGAACCATAGTGTCCAAGCTCTTTTCATGGATCATGTCCTGATGATCATAGTCAAACTGTGATCTCTCATCCTAACTCTGAAGTTTATCATGCACATAATAGGCACAGACACAGTGGATACACTTAGGAAGCATTTCCGTGTTCATGGAGTTGGTCTCACTGTTAAAGAAAGTACGAAATAATTTGCAAGTGTTGAAAATGAAGGCTTAGAGTATTGACATGCTTAGACCTAGAAAGTGTTACCAAAAAAGTCATGGCAAAACAATGAAAGTCTAGCATAATTTCTCTGCATGCATGCCTGCTAAGTTGCTTCGGTTGTGTCCGACTCTTTGCTACCCTATTGGCTGTAGTGCGCCAGGTTCTTCTGTCCATGGGATTCTCCAGGTGAGAACACTGGGATGGGTTGCCATGCCTTCCTCCAGGGGATCTTCCCAACCCAGGGATCAAATCCATGTCTCCTGGAGTGGCAGGTGGGTTCTTTACCACTAGCGCCATCTGGGAAGACCTCAAAGGGGACACTGTGGCTGCCTGGGCTGGGAATTTCTTTAGCCCTTGTCTGCTGAGTGCAAAGTAAGATGTTAAGTGAGGAAGAATTCCTGGGGAAGGAAGTAGTGGAGGGGAAGTCTAGATTTGAATCAATATTAGAGAAGCAAGGACTTGTAACACCAATGGGGCTTGGAGAGATCCTATTGGCTTGGAGAATGATGGCCTAAGGCAATGTGGTTCTTTTTTGTAGATGCTGTAATCTCCAGCATGTTGCTTTGGAGATGGCTGAAGATTAGCTATTCCCTAACATCAATGCCTGGGGTTCCCAGGTGGCTCTAGTGGTAAAGAAATTGCCTGCCAGTGCAGGAGATGTAAGAGATGTGGGTTCAGTTCCTGGTTTGAGAAGATTCCCTGGAGGAGGGTATGGCAACCCACCCCAGTATTCTTGCCTGGAGAATCCCATGGACAGAGGAGCCTGGTGGGCTACAGTTCATGAGACTGCAAAGAGTTGGATATGATTGAAGTGACACAGCACAGCATCAATGCCAGTTTCTAATGAAGGCAAGTCTCAGCTCAGATGCTTCTGTGTCCCAGCTGGGCATTTATGAAACAAACGCATATTAGCCAAAGATGCAAGATCTAACCTGCTCTGTGAGGTCATAAAGTCCCAACTATCTATGTCTTACGTGTTCTGGTATAATGAGAGAGACAACTTCTCAGAGCTGGGCCTGTCTTTGTGATCACTCTCTGACAACCAGAACCCCCAACTGTGGTGGCTGAACACAGAGTGCTGAGGAAGTCAACCCTAGCCTTGTTCCTAACAGAGGACAGCAGGTTTCTCCAGATTCTTTTTCTCTGTATGAGTAGGTGGGTGTGGAGGGTGGGTATCTCTGAAATACTTTTGCAAGTTCGCATATCTTGAATAACTTTAATTTTGCTGAGGAGAATCTATTTTTGACATTCATTACAGAAATTTTAGAGGTCACCGTGTTCATGACAAAGGTTCATATAGTTAAAGCTATGGTTTTTCCAGTAGTCATGTACAGATATGGACCTTTAAAGAAGGCTGAGCACCAAAGAATTGATGCTTTTGAATTGTGGTATTGGAGAAGACTTTAGGGTTCCTTGGACTGCAAGGAGACCAAACCAGTTAGTCCTAAAGGAAATCGACCCTGAGTATTCACTGGAGGGACAGATGCTGAAGCAAGCTTCCAATACTTTGGCCACTTGATGAGAAGAGCTGACTCATTAGAAAAGACTCTGATGCTGGGAAAGACTGACGGCAAATGGAGAGGGGAGTGGCAGAGGATGAGATGGTTGGATAGATTTATGGACTCAATGGACATGAATTTGAGCAAACTCTGGGAGATTGTGAAGGACGGAGGAGCCTGGCATGGTGTCCATGCAGTTGCAAAGGGTCGGACATGACTTAGTGACTTAACAACAGCAGCAGCAACAAATGTTCACTACGAAAGACCCATCTCTGGAATCCAGAAAGACGGTACTGATGAACCTGTCTACAGGGCAGCAGTGGAGATCCACATGTAGGGAACAAACGTTAGACGCAGTCGGGAAGGGGGAATGGGGGACGCAATGAGAGAGTAGCATGAAACATACATTACTGTGTAGAGTAGATAGCCAGTGGGAATTTGCTGTAAGACACAGGGAACCCAAAGCTGGTACTCCGTGACAGCCTAGAGGCGTGGAATGGGGATGGAGGTGGGACGGAGTTTTAAAGAGAGAAGGGACATATGTCTACCTATGGATACCTATGGCAGATTCATGTTGATGTCTGGCAGAGACCACCACAATTAAAAATAAAATAAAAATGAAAAATAAAAGACCCATCTCTGACACTGAGTATGTTAACACGTGCGATGCAGTTTGGGGATCCACTGAGATCCAGGTAGGGGGCACCCCGGAGACAGTTCTACTGGAGTGCTGGCTTCCTGACTGTAACTCCTTGAGACTACCGCTGGATTTGCTGCTTTTTATTAGGGCAATTGATGCCTCTAGACTTGTAATTTAAATGAACTGGCACCTGCACAACATCACACTGGGTCTGATGAAATATCTTTAGGAGACTTCCAGACAGTGCAATAAAAGGATGGTGGGCTGGGGCAGACCTGTTAGAGAGTGCCTGGAAGGGCAGACTGCATATATTGGATTAACAAGAGACCAGATCTGTAACAATTATGGTTCACCTCGAAGAGTTTTGGCCAAAAAAAAAAAAAAAAANGCTGACTAAGGTCCGTCTAGTCAAGGCTATGGTTTTTCCAGTGGTTATGTATGGGTATGAGAGTTCGACTGTGATGAAAGCTGAGCACCAAAAAATTGATGATTTTGAACTGTGTTACTGGGGAAGACTCTTGAGAGTCCCTCGGACTACAAGGAGACCAAACTAGTTTATTCTGAAGGAGTTTAGCCTTGGGATTTCTTTGGAGGGAATGATGCTGAAGCTGAAATTCCAGTATTTTGGACATCTCATGTGAAGAGTTGACTCATTGGAAAAGACTCTGATGCTGGGAGGCATTGGGGGCAGGAGAAGAAGGGGACAACAGAGGATGAGATGGCTGGATGGCATCACTGACTTGTTGGATGTGAGTCTGAGTGAACTCCGGGAGTTGGAGATGGACAGGGAGGCCTGGCGTGCTGGGATTCATGGGGTCGCAAAGAGTAGGACCTGACTGAGAGTCTGAACTGAACTGAGACCTACTCCCATANTTGGGATTTCTTTGGAGGGAATGATGCTGAAGCTGAAATTCCAGTATTTTGGACATCTCATGTGAAGAGTTGACTCATTGGAAAAGACTCTGATGCTGGGAGGCATTGGGGGCAGGAGAAGAAGGGGACAACAGAGGATGAGATGGCTGGATGGCATCACTGACTTGTTGGATGTGAGTCTGAGTGAACTCCGGGAGTTGGAGATGACAGGGAGGCCTGGCGTGCTGGGATTCATGGGGTCGCAAAGAGTAGGACATGACTGAGAGTCTGAACTGAACTGAGACCTACTCCCATAATTTACATTTTAAAATAACAGAATTAGCCAGAAGGTTTAATCCAGAGACTGTCCTCAGGCAGGATACATTATTGTTATGTAATCCTAAGGAATGTATAGAAAAGAAAAAAAAAGTTTGTCGTTTCTTCCTCCTTGAGAATTCCAGACCCCTCTCTCTCTGGGGACCCCTAGAACCTCATATCAACCTGCCTAGGAAAAGACTCTCAGAAGATAAACAGCTTTTCCCTTTTGGCTGTATTTTAAGTATGACTAAACTTTGCAGCTTGGGCTTTCAAACACAATAGTAGCTTCCTCCAGTGGAGTTGAGGTTTGTGGAATCTGAGTTTATTCAGCAAGCTCTATGCATTCTTCAGGGGACTAAGGCTTTATCTTCACTGCTGATAAAGGAAAAATGAAACCAAATCTGAAGAGGAGTATCCCTGTCCTGGAAGAAACACATGGACGTCCTGGCTATCTGTTTTCCCTCGGGCATAAACAGTAGGCTCCACTGATATGGAGCCTCTGGTCATTTAGGAAAAGAAAGAACCAGGCAAAGTCTTGACCATGTCAAAGAGATGACTCACACACAGAGAAAGTCGTGGACATTTCTATCTGTTCCATTAGACCTTACCATCCCTGGAACTTGTGTTCCTAGTTGACACAATCTACTTTGTATACAGCAATCACACCCTGATCAGTCAGAGCAGTTGAACCACAACAGTGGTGGGGAGGATGGGGCTGCTGCTGGAGCCTTGTGTGTTGCTTGTTGCCATGGTATCCAGTTTCTGCTCTAAGCATTGAGCACAAAGTTGCTGTAGGTCCACCCCAATGACAGCTGGAAAAACAGCCACTTGTAAAAGGGCAGAGAATGAGACGGCTGGATGGCATCACCGACTTGATAGACATGAGTTTGAGTAGGCTCCGGGAGTTGGTGATGGACAGGGAGGCCTGGCATGCTGCGGTCCATGGGGTCGGAGAGTTGGATATGAATGAGTGACTGAACTGACTGACCAACTGTAGAAGGGCGTAGTGAAAACTGGAGCTCCTGAGAATGGACAGCTGGACCCTGAGAGGCAAAATGAAACTTGTGGATGTCACTTGCTGTCTCCGTCAACCTCATGGAGGGACACACCCTCTGCTACAGAGCTGCGCGTGTCTGCTCCAGGCTTCGGACAAGCTGGAGACCTCACGACTTGTGAGATTTTTCCTTTTGTCTCAGACTGCCGTGTGGCTCCTTCCCACACTGTGATTCCTCCAGTCTATTTACTGCATTCATTTAAAAAATCACAAGATTACACTATCTGTGTGCCCCAAGGCCAAAGCCTCACTCACTTTAGGCAAGCTTCTCCCCACTGGTGGAAACTGGAGCGTGGCCGCACACCTCCAGGTGAGCCCGCAGAGACAATGTGTGCAAGTTGCTGCCATGCCTGGAGCCCCACGAGGACTTTAGAGCATAAAAAGATATAGCTGTTACTTCCCTTCTGCATTCCAAATCTCTTGCAAAACGTTCCTTGTGTCCAGCACTAACCTAGGACCACACAGGGACAGGAATCTGGGAAATGCACTTTTAGCTTAGCTTAGCTGACATAGGGCAAAGGCGCTGGAACATTCCAACATGTGTGATTTCATTCTTTGTGAAGGGTGTTGATGAGTGCCTTTGGGTTCCGAAAGTTTCTCTAGAAGTGCAGTCGCAGGGTTCTCAGAGGTTTTATGTGTCCTACCTTAACACAGCTACTGCCTTTGGAACCTGTTGTGACTAACACTTTAATGGCTAAAAACCAAGAAAGATGAGGTAGCCACATGACCAAAGTAAAAGTGACCGCAAACTAAAGACAGATAGCTTTGAAAGGCTTGTATCATCCAAGTGATCAGGCAGCACAGCTTCTTTGCAAGCATTCTTGGTTCACGTCCAGATGCTGTCAGATTCTATCTAGATGGCCGGTTCTGTTTGATGCCCATGCATGTCAAGTCTCGTTAAATAGCTCAAGGCTCTAATGAGTGAGAGCCTTCCGAGGCGAATGGTCAGTTCTCCTGGAACCACACTCCATGGCAGTGTCCCGTGGGCAGGGGATGCTAGGTGTGGGGTAGAATATCTGATAGGAAATCCTCCACCGAAGTGGAGAAGCATTGAGGAAATGTAACACCCTGGACTTAACGCCCTGGATGCAGTTCAAGATGAAGTGTTTGTATTGCTTCCTACTCTCTGCTGAGTGGCCACAGTGCTGCCACGACTGTGCTTGTTTTCCGAACCCACAAGTTGGCTGGGAGCCCCCCGTGGCTTGTGTTCCCCACACATAGCCGTCAACATTATGCCCATACTGGCTTCTGGTGGAGCGGTTTTCACGGATTGTGCCTCATTCTGGGGGAGGGAAAAACCAGCCATAAGGTATAACGTGTCCTCCTCCACTGGCTTCTTCCCCATGAGATGCGGATCCATTTTTCCATTAGGAGACAAATGACAGCTAAGTTTCCATTCCGTTTCTTTTCTCTAACCTGTGACAAGAAGAACTTGAAAGACGTGATATTCTATTGATGTTCTGCTTAGCGAGAGGAAGGAGATATCTTACAGAAAAAAAAAGAAGAAAAAGAAGGAATGACTTTTATACTTTTATCTCAGTGGGAAATTCATGCTGAGTTCCGATACATTAAGTGGTCCCCAGACAGAAATTTGAAAATACTTCCAGCTGTTTAATTTCAAGCGGCTCTACCGAGAAAGCAAATGCGTGTCAGCCATTCACCAGGAGGACAGCAGCTGATACTCTGACAGAGGCCGACAGCCCTGAGCGCTGTGTCAGAGGGGCGACACCGATGACAGGATCAGTTTCCGGATGGACTTCTCAGTGGACTCGTCGGGAGACTGCTTGGTGTGCATGTGTGTGTTTTAACACCTGTGGTGACTTGCTATTCAAAACCCACAAAGCATGGGAGTTTGAGATTGGCATATACACACCAGTGAAGCGAAAGTCACTCAGTTGCGTCCAACTCTTTGCAACCCCATGGACTGTAGCCCACCAGGCTCCTGTGTCCATGGAATCCTCAGGCAAGAATACTGGAGTGGGTTGCCATTTCCTTCTCCAGGGTAACTTCCTGACCCAGGGATCGAACCTGGGTCTCTTGCATTATAGGCAGATTCTTCAGCATCTGAGCCACCAGGAAAGCCCATACACGCTGCTGGAGGTGGTTTCGTTGCTAAGTCATGTCTGCCTCTTTTGCAACTTCATGAGCTNCAAACTAAAGACAGATAGCTTTGAAAGGCTTGTATCGTCCAAGTGATCAGGCAGCACAGCTTCTTTGCAAGCATTCTTGGTTCACGTCCAGATGCTGTCAGATTCTATCTAGATGGCCGGTTCTGTTTGATGCCCATGCATGTCAAGTCTCGTTAAATAGCTCAAGGCTCTAATGAGTGAGAGCCTTCCGAGGCGAATGGTCAGTTCTCCTGGAACCACACTCCATGGCAGTGTCCCGTGGGCAGGGGATGCTAGGTGTGGGGTAGAATATCTGATAGGAAATCCTCCACCGAAGTGGAGAAGCATTGAGGAAATGTAACACCCTGGACTTAACGCCCTGGATGCAGTTCAAGATGAAGTGTTTGTATTGCTTCCTACTCTCTGCTGAGTGGCCACAGTGCTGCCACGACTGTGCTTGTTTTCCGAATCCACAAGTTGGCTGGGAGCCCCCCGTGGCTTGTGTTCCCCACACATAGCCGTCAACATTATGCCCATACTGGCTTCTGGTGGAGCGGTTTTCACGGATTGTGCCTCATTCTGGGGGAGGGAAAAACCAGCCATAAGGTATAACGTGTCCTCCTCCACTGGCTTCTTCCCCATGAGATGTGGATCCATTTTTCCATTAGGAGACAAATGACAGCTAAGTTTCCATTCCGTTTCTTTTCTCTAACCTGTGACAAGAAGAACTTGAAAGACGTGATATTCTATTGATGTTCTGCTTAGCGAGAGGAAGGAGATATCTTACAGAAAAAAAAAGAAGAAAAAGAAGGAACGACTTTTATACTTTTATCTCAGTGGGAAATTCATGCTGAGTTCCGATACATTAAGTGGTCCCCAGACAGAAATTTGAAAATACTTCCAGCTGTTTAATTTCAAGCGGCTCTACCGAGAAAGCAAATGCGTGTCAGCCATTCACCAGGAGGACAGCAGCTGATACTCTGACAGAGGCCGACAGCCCTGAGCGCTGTGTCAGAGGGGCGACACCGATGACAGGATCAGTTTCCGGATGGACTTCTCAGTGGACTCGTCGGGAGACTGCTTGGTGTGCATGTGTGTGTTTTAACACCTGTGGTGACTTGCTATTCAAAACCCACAAAGCATGGGAGTTTGAGATTGGCATATACACACCAGTGAAGCGAAAGTCACTCAGTTGCGTCCAACTCTTTGCAACCCCATGGACTGTAGCCCACCAGGCTCCTGTGTCCATGGAATCCTCAGGCAAGAATACTGGAGTGGGTTGCCATTTCCTTCTCCAGGGTAACTTCCTGACCCAGGGATCGAACCTGGGTCTCTTGCATTATAGACAGATTCTTCAGCATCTGAGCCACCAGGGAAGCCCATACACGCTGCTGGAGGTGGTTTCGTTGCTAAGTCATGTCTGCCTCTTTTGCAGCTTCATGAGCTGTAGCCCGCCAGGCTTTTCTGACCATGGGTTTTCCCAGGCAAGGATACTGGAGTGGGCTGCCATTTCCTTCTCCAGGGGATTCTTTCCAACCCAGGCACATACATACTACTATATGTAAAATAAATAACCAACAAGGACCTACTGTATAGCACAGGGAACTCTGCTCAGTGTTCTGTAATAACCAAAACGGGAAAAGAATTTGAAGAAGAATAGATAACACATTGTGTGACTGAATCACTTTGCTGTACGCCTGAAACTAACACAACATTGTTAATCAATTTTATTCCAATGCAAAATAAAAACTAAAAACCCCGCAAAAGCACAAAGAATTGAAAAGGCGAAAGAGGTGTATTTTGCATATATATTGAATTTTCTTCATAAGGGTAATATTAAGATTTTCCAGTAAGTTGAAACTATTTCTAAAATCTCTTCTATATCAGGAAAGTATCAGGAAAGAGGAGATGGAAGCAGTCAGTTTACATTAGGGAACAGTTTGGGGAGAAAACTCAACTGTTTTCTACAAAAATAAGAACATGCTTCAGAATTCCACCCTTCTTGAACAGTGGGTTTCAAGAGAGGCTAGTTATGAAAACATGAAGAAGCCTCTGGGTTCAATACTCATTTCAGGCGGTTTCACATCTGAGTAAATATATTAGAGTCAGCGGCATTCATGAACTGTGGTTTCATGTTCCTGTCTGAGGAGCTGAGCAGAAAGTTGGAGGAAGGATATTAAATGTGTGTTTCTGAAAGTCTCTGCTCCTGTGGCACGTGTGGACACATTTGGGAGTAATCTGCAGCCTGAAGATTGGTGGTGTCTTTGTTCCTTTCTTTACCTGAATAAACACTCTGGGATTGAACACGTGTGAGTGCTCAGCCTGCCACGTCTCAGGACAGGGAATATTCTTTATGATCTCTGCAGCTCTGCAGCCTCCCTCTGTTTTCCCCTCACCTCCTCCTTCTGATGTTTCTTCTGCAGAGGTTGTCACCATCACTCCCAGCCCCTCTTGGGAAGTTGGATCCATAACTTTTAAAATTAAGAAAGGTTGTTATAATGTTATGATTTGCATTTTTAGGTTAGGTTTTCCCATCTGCTTTCCATGAAAGATACTTCTGCAAAGCAAATTTGGCCAGGTTTTATCTAATAATATTTTACAAAGCCCACCAGGAAAGGCAGTGCTCATTACACATAGAATGGGACAAAGACTGTGCTGAGATGTGATGGATTTCACCTTAGGACTAGCTAGAATGTTCCATATGGCTCCTGTGAAGGCTGGATTTCCTAGCCAAATGTGTAAGAGAACAGCTATGGACTTCAACAGTTATAAGTACAGGAAAAGAAGACGGACAGATCTGGAGTTTTCATTGCAACAATAGTGATGGTGGTGGTTTAGTCGCTAACTCGTGTCTGACTCTTATGACCCCATGGTCTGTAGCCCACCAGGCTATTCTGTCCATGGAATTTTCCATGGCAAAGATACTTGAATGGATTTCCATTTCCTCTTCAATTTAACAATAATATAAAGTTGCAAATGCAGGAATAATCTCATTACTCTAAACTATACCTTGCCATTGCTTCTCAACTCAGCAACGCCAGTGGCTCACCCTTTCAGGACATTGACTGCATATTTGAGACCCTTGCACAGCTTTGGGTTGTCATCCCTTCCCCCTATTCTCCTCAGAGGTGTGCTTTCTCCAGAGGTAGCTGGCTGCAGGACTCCCAGGTCCTTCTCACTAGTGTCCGCTCTTCCCTGGATGCTCAATCCTTGTGGATGCAGTTGCTTTCTCTGCAGGGCCCAGCAGACAGCTGAAGGTGGGGAAGGAGCGTTTCTTTTTTTAACTTTTATGATTTCTGTTTTACTTTTTAATTGGATTGCAGTTGCTTTACAATGTTGCGTTAGTTTCTGTTGCCAGCTGGCAGCGCGGGAGCGGAATTCACGGAGCAACCTTACTCAGTGTGCGTGGCGCANGGGGGTGGGCTTGGCCAGCTCAGGAAGCGGGGAGGCCAGTGTGGGGCAGCTGGGAGAGAGCAGGGCAGAGGGACTGTGCAGGGGGACGCAGGTCAAGCTGTGTGGCTAGGGACAGGCTGCTGGATTCAGCCCCTTGTGAGAGAGGTGTCGGTGGCTGTTGAGTCATGTTTGAAGAGGATCTCCCTGCTGCTGCTGGGCATTCGGGGCAGGTGGGAGGCAGAGGAGAGAAGCAGAGAGGTTTAGGAGGGGTGAAGACGGACTGGGATGGCTGGTCTGGGGAGAAGGGCGCGNTTTATAAACCTTGGCCTAGGAAGGCCTCTTGGAGCAGGTGACATCTGGGCAGGTGTCTGGTGGAAGGAAGGGAGCGAGCCCTGCAAGTGTCTGGGAGGAGAGCGTTGCAGGCAACGGGAGCGGCAGGGGCAAAGGCCCTGGGGTGGGGGTGGGCTTGGCCAGCTCAGGAAGCGGGGAGGCCAGTGTGGGGCAGCTGGGAGAGAGCAGGGCAGAGGGACTGTGCAGGGGGACGCAGGTCAAGCTGTGTGGCTAGTGACAGGCTGCTGGATTCAGCCCCTTGTGAGAGAGGTGTCGGTGGCTGTTGAGTCATGTTTGAAGAGGATCTCCCTGCTGCTGCTGGGCATTCGGGGCAGGTGGGAGGCAGAGGAGAGAAGCAGAGAGGTTTAGGAGGGGTGAAGACGGACTGGGATGGCTGGTCTGGGGAGAAGGGCGCGGAGGGAGGGTTCTGGGCTCGTGCGGGCATATGGTTGATGACAGGGCATGTGAAGTAGGAAAGGAGGGCGTGCTCCAGCTGGCTCTGAGATTCTGTCCCAAGCAGACAGCGGGAGGGGGCAGGGGTCCCTGGATGTGCTTGTCCGCCGTGTCTACCGAACATCTGAGAGTCTGGAGTCAGGGGAGACGGGAGATGGGGGTGGAGATGGAGCCAGGCAGGGGTCCGGTGCAGCTCAACAAGACCCGAAACATGGGCTGGGTGGGGTTCCCGGGGTGGTGAAGGTGGGGAGAAGAGGGCCCAAGAAGAGCCCTCTGGCGTCCAAGGCTGGGGAGACGAGGATGGAGCAGCGGAGAGGACTCAGGCGCAGCCAATAGGGCCTGGAGCCACGAGAAGTGGTGCCCAGGACCTGCGGCTCCCCAGGGCTCCCCGCCTTTCCTCAGCATTCTCCCTCGTCTGACACACTGCCAAGCTGCTCTCTCTGCCCGCTCTCTACTTCCAGAAAACTCCTACTCATTCCCTGAAACCCTTTCTCGCATTGATTGCTCTCTGGTATTCAGCCGAGAGGGCTATGGGCCCTGGGGACAGCTGACTGCCATCTTCAACATCCTAGAAAGCCTGCCACACCCCGATGAGATGCGGGGAGAGCTGGAAAACATGTGCTCAGCCATTTCTATACGTCAGGCTCTTCCCATGTCTCGTTTAGCCAGACAGCACCCTAGTGAGGCTGATTTTAGCACCTGCTTTCCAGGTGAGGGCACTTTGGCCAAGTCACCTGCTGGAGGTCTTCCAGCCATCAGGAAATGGGGGAGCAAGATTTGAACCCAGATCTGTTAAGCCTCCAGGTCTGCCCCTCAGCACGCTGCTTCCTGCCTATAAAGAACTAGCAGGCAGCTGGCTTCGGCGGGGTTAGCACTCCGTCACCGTGTCTGGGCAGGGATGAGGAGGGGGTTCTGGAAACCCTCTCATCCTGGAGGCCGAGGGAGCCGGGGCACCAGCAGAGTGATGCTCTGAGAGGGGAAGAGAAGCATCACTGTGTGGGAGGTTAGAAGCCCCCAGGTGGCCCAAGACACGGAGGCGGGTCACGGAGCTNCCTCTCATCCTGGAGGCCGAGGGAGCCGGGGCACCAGCAGAGTGATGCTCTGAGAGGGGAAGAGAAGCATCACTGTGTGGGAGGTTAGAAGCCCCCAGGTGGCCCAAGACACGGAGGCGGGTCATGGAGCTATGGACCATCGCCTCTCAAGGCACAATGAACGGAGCTATTAAAGCAGCGCTTATGAAAACTTCTCAATAATGCAGGCAGCTCTCCGTGACATGAGTGAAGTCACTCAGTCGTGTCCGACTCTTTGCAACCCCGTGGACGGACTGTAGCCCACCAGGCTGCTCCTCCGTCCATGGGATTCTCCATTCAAGAATACTGGAGTGGGTTGCCATTCCCTTCTCCAGGGGAATCTTCCCAACCCAGGGATCGAACCCAGGTCTCCCGCATTGCAGGCAGAGGCTTTAACCTCTGAGCCACCAAGGCTGAACTAAAAACCCAGGACACACCGTCTCCTGCGCGAAGGCAGCAACCATAAAAGCGGAACAAGGCGCTGGCGACCGGCGCGGGCCGGAGGGGAGAGAAGGGGCCATGCTAGGTGGGGAGTCCGTTTCGCCTACTCCTCGCCTACTCTCCATTGAGCAGGGGCGATTTTACGATGGGAAATTTGGCTCAAAAAGAAAGGAAACTGTCACGGCTACTTGGTGGAGGGCTGAGGCAGAGGAAACGGCTTAAACCGGGAAGTGATAACCAAGACCAGAAAGAAGGGCCCTGGGCTCCGGCTCCCCGCAGCCCCGCCTCCCCAGGCCTCTCCTCACCCTCTCCCAAGGGCCCTGAGCCTTGGGGCGGGGGCGGGCAGAAAAGGGGCGAGAGGTTGCGGGAACCGCCCAGGTCACAGGATTCAGGAGGGCAGCCGTGGGATTTGAACTCTGGGTTACCCGTGGCTTTCCCTCCAAACCACTTCATCCACCCGCTTCCCTTTTGCTCCAGTATCACAGTTGGTACGAGTGGTAAAATCCCCCAGCAGAGCCCCAGGTCTCTTTGAACGTGGCCTGCTCCTTGCTTCTGGACCCTAGGGCTGGGGTGTCTTCAAGCATCCAGCTATTTTTTTCAAGGGCAGGGTTTGTGGCTCTCTGTGCAGGAAAAGAGCAGAAGGAGAAGGCTCTGAGCCCCAGAAGACTGGGGGGCATTTCTGGCCTCTTGTGGAATATTGTCAGTGATGGGGGTTTCACCAGAAAAAGAACCTGATGCTCTGATATTCTAACAGAGAGAACTCTGAGCTGCACTGTGTGCCTGGACAGCTGCTTATTTGCAGGCTCTGTGGGCCTCACCCCTCACTGCAGCTTGTGGACTTTTCGTTTTTCCTACTAGAATATCTCCCTGTTGTATTTTTAAATTTTTGCCTAACTTCTACTAGTCCTTCAAGACCATTTTAGCCATCACCTCCTCCAGGAAGCTCTCCCCGATGCCCAGGATGGGCAGGTGTCTCCTCTGGGCTCTCTCCAATCAGATCTGATCACTCATTGCCACTGTCTGCACTTGAGTCAGTTTCACTGTGTGTTCAGGTGCCTGGCCCAGGACAGAAGTGCAGGAGGTCAGCTCTCATCCCTGCCCCTCTCTGGACCAGAATTGGATGCCACACAACCCCTTTTTCTCCCAGTCCCTTCCCCTGCCCTTGGTCCTGCCCTGGCTGGACTCTGCCGCAAGGAGCCGGTTCCTGCCCAAGGCTTCAGGGGGATGTGGAGGCCCTCAAGCTCCGTCTCCTGACTCCAGCCTGCTCCTCCCATCCAGCTCCCTGGACAAAGGGACCAGGCTGGAGACCCGACCCTGACAGCCTGGGCTGGAGCAGATGGCCTGGGTTCAAGCGCTGAGGCTGTGGGTGACCAGCGAGGTGACTTTGGACCAATTACCTAACCTCTCTGTGCCTTGGTTTTCTTGTCCTTAAGATGAGGATGCGTCAAATAAGTATTTGAGAGTTAGGAGTGAGGCATGGAGTCAGGCAGACAAAACCCTCACTCACTCTTCTGTTCTCCGGGGCTGGGGCTGGACATGGGGTACCCGACCTGAGTGCTGGAGCAGCGCCATCTGCCCCCGGGCTCTCCATTCCACACTCACTCCCCAGCGCCGAACCTGTGTTCCCTCTTGGCCCCCGCCATCACGTTGATTTTCTCCAAGGAGAAGTCGGGCTCTCGGCCCTCCCCTGGGTAAGGAAGGACAGGGCAGCTGCTAAGGGGAGAGGGGGTGCTCCCTAGGAATAGCATCCGTGCTCCCTGCGGTCCTACTGTGCGCTGAGCCCTGCGCTGGGCCCTTCCATGTGCCCACCTTCACCTCTCATCACCGTTGTCCAGAGCAGGTACGGAGACTCAGAGAGGGCCAGCAACGCATTCGAGGACACACAGCAAGTGAGGCCTCCGGGCTGGGCTTTCCGTCACCACCACCCCCATCGCTCAGGTATCCCCCAACCAGTCGTGGAGTCACGCTGATGAACAAACACTCTCCCGGGCTTCCACCAAAGCCATGCGAGCAAGATGAAAACTGGGAGAGCTGGCAGAGGGTGATTTCCCGTGCCAACCAGCCCAGGTGGGGAGAAGGCAGGGCCCAGCCAGGACGGACGGGATCAGAGGAGACAGAGCCGTGGTGTCCTGACCCAGCTGGAAGCCCCGAGCACTGAAACCCCAGGCCGACTCTGAATCCACTGCCTTCTGAATCCCAGTCACGGAGGCCTCCTCAGTGTCTGATGTGGCGCCAAGGAAAGAGGATATCTCATCCTCTCTCTTTGTCTCCTAATTTTCTGGAATTTCTCGCCGTTGGCTGGTGTCTCTGCCAAAACCACACACCAGAGACTCTGGTCGCAGAGCCAGGAAGAAAGTGATGGCTGCACTCTCCCCGGTGTGGGGGGAGGCTCGAGTCGGGCGAACTCCAGGGACCCCACAAGGGAGGCACGGATGAGTTCTGCAATGAGCTGGGTGGGTTCTAGGTGAGGGAGGGGGCAGATGGAAGAGGCTCTGAGATTGACAGGAGCTGTGGCGCTTGGCTCAGGACTGGACTTTGTTCCGCGAGACTCTGGACTAGAGAGACCCTGGCTGAGGTCCGTAGACTTACTAGTGTGGTGGGGGGCAGGCTACTTAGCCTCTCTGGGCCTGTGTTTGCTCATCTGTGAAAGGGGATGAAAAAGCTGCACAGCTCGGTTCTCAAGGCGGGGGAGTTATCAGGGAAATAATGATAGGGGTGGGTCTAAACAGCAAATGTCACCAAGGCTTCCCCTGCTCGACTGGCTCACCTGTGTCCTA
>SJYW01010380.1:401211-413687 GCA_006410735.1 Raphicerus campestris
CCTCTTTGGAGCGGTTTCTCAGAGCTATCTAAGATGCTGTCTCCCAGACTAAAGTCCTCATTTTGCCCACAGATAAAACTTAACTCATGACTCTCATATTGTCTGTTTCTTTTTCATAGGCTTCTGTAATAAGCACTCCAACCCTAATGTACATATCCAGTTAATCTGAAACCCAAGTCTTCCAACCTCCCCACTCTCATGGCATTTCAGATTGCTGGTTTAGCCCACTGTTGCTGTTTAAATACCTAGCAGAGAAGACGCTGAATGTCAGTTTTTTCAACATGGATCATTTCCAGCTCTGAAGATGATCTTAAGGGACTGAGCTTCCTTCACAATGAGATCATCACACCTTACTCCCTTCCTAAAACATTCATATCAAAGAATTCTCTTCCCTAGGCTTGCTCTGAGGTGATGCCGGGAAGAGCTGCTCTTTCAGAATGAACTTGTTGTTCAGTATTTAACACTTTCAGAACTTCTGATTGATTTCATCTTGAGAACTGCAGATATTAAAATCAGAGGCAAATGTCAGTGATGACCCCAAGTTGCTGAAGAACAGAAATCTCTGCTTCTCGAGGTGTCACTTCACATTATTTATGCATAACTGCCATACCACAAGTTCTGTTTGCAGCTTTTTCTTTGCATACTTGGGGCTAAAAAATGTGGCTGGGAGATGCCTCAGTTGTCACGATGTGTGAATATCTTTCACTCACCTATAAATACAGTGTTTAGATGAAGCATTTGTATTCAAAAGGACTATTCCAGTCCCCCTCTCGAATCTCCCATGCTCTCACACTCTCTTGAGGATGATCATTCCTACACTGAGTTCTCAGATTTGGTTTCTGGGGAAGAAGAAGGAGCCCACTGACATTTCTGAAGAAAGACAAGGACGGAGCAGGGATACAGAATGTGAGTGAGACCAAGCAGGGTACCACAAACTGTCTGGACACTTTTACATATTCCCAGACCCCAGCCCCAAACTAGACAACCAGAATTTTTGACACTGTGCCCAAGCGTCTGTGCTCTTTGAAAACTCCCTAAACTGATCCTGATCCTCATCCTGATTATGCTCCTTTCCTAGGACAAATGTCCTGTATGTCACTGATGGACTTGGTGGAGACACTCTCTGATGTAATCAGAGGGAGGAAGCAAGCCTGAGACTTGAAGATATTAGAGAAAAGCGGAGACCATTAGAGAGACAAACACTATTTTGCTCAACAGTAAGCAGATGGTCTTGTCATTCTTTCAATACCTATTTATTGTGCACCTACTATGTGTTGGGTACTTTTCTTGGTGCTGGGAACATTGCAATGAATAAGAGACAAAATCCCTTCTCTTAACGACCTTATAAGCAGCCAATCAACTAATCAACCAACCAACCAAGTAGACTGTTAGTGCCACTTTTATCACATAGAATAGCAGATCTAGAAACATTCATTCATACACTCTGATTGATAAATTAGGGCCAACTCAGCATTGAACTTTATGCTGCATAGTCCAACACCATTAGAATCTATTCTCATGTACATTCCCCAGGTTTCTGCCAATATAAAAGGGCAACATTTTGAAATTCTTCATGAGTACAAGTCATTTTCTTCCTGGTCAGACTTTATACCTTTGGAGCATGCTGTGGTCTAACCCCAGCTATGGGTCCAAGGGCACAAAGGGTATCTGGTCAATTTATTTTATGGAAAGGTTATCACTGACTATCAAGAAAAGACAATTTCCTGATTCATCTACTGACTATTACCTATGTATGTTCAATATGCAGCCAAAGGGCAGCAAAGAATAATTTTTGCAGTTAGAGGCCCTAGCATTGATGATAATATACAAGGGATTCTCAACTGGGAGTAATTTTGTCCCCTCCCTCCACTGGGGGAGGTGGACATAGGGCAATGCCTGGAGATTTTTTTGGTTGTTCCATCTGAGTGGAGAGATGCTATTGGCATCTAGTGGATAGAAGCCAGGAATGCTGGTCAACACCCTACAACGCACACAACCACCCTTCACAATACAGAATTACCCAGTTCAAGCCAATTGATCCTAAAGGAATTCAACCCTGAATATTTATTAGAAGGACTGATGCTGTAGCTGAAGCTCTAGTACTTTGTCTGCCTGATGCAAAGAACTGACTCATTGGAAAAGACCCTGATGCTGGGAAAGATTGAGGGCAAGAGGAGAAGGGGACAACAGAGGTTGAGATGGTTAGATAGCATCAGTGACTCAATGGATAGGAATTTGAGCAAACTCCAGGTGATAGTGAAGGACAGGGAAGTCTGGTGTGCTGCAGTCCATGGGATCACAAAGAGTTGGACACAACTTAGCTACTGAATAACAACAAGTTATCCTGAGATCATGACAGTATTTATTAGAAGGACTGATGGTGAAGCTGAATCTCCACTAATTGCCAACTGGTACAAAGAGTTGACTCATTGGGAAAGACCCTGATGCTAGGAAATATTGAAGGCAAAAGGAGAATGGGGTGGCAGAGGATGAGATGGTTAGATAACGTCACCAACTCAGTGGACATAAATTTGAGCAAACCTTGGGAGATAATGAAGGACAGGGGAGCCTGGCAGGCTGCAGTCCATGGGGTCACAAAGAGTCGGACAGGACTTATTGACTGAACAACAACAACAACAACAACAACAAATGGCAATAGTGCTAAAGTTGGGAAACCCAAATATAAAGGGATTGAAAGATGACAGAGTTTTTTTAATGCTGAAACTTCAAATAACATGCAAAAACCTGATTTCACTGGGGCTCTGATAATGAATTTATTACAGATTCAGTGTCAACTAATATTTATTGGGTTTCTCCTGAGTGACTTCCTGTACAATTATTTCAGATGCCTTGGGCTCTAGGCATCACAAGCCTTTTTTTTTTTTAAAAAAAAACAAGGAGGGAACAGGCTCTGAGAGGTTCTTGCCCAATGTCAGAGCATCCCTGGGTGGTGGAGCAGACATTTGAACTCCAGATCTCTGCTTCAAAGAACTGGCTCAGCAGGAAACAGCTGTCCCGGTGGCATCATAGGGTCTTTACTTGGCAGGGCTCCACTTTCACATAGCCCGTTGGTCACTTGAGGTCTGGCTGGGTGATGTCATTCATGGCGTCAACAGCCTGCTGACAAGTGGTGCTGAATTGTTTCCTTTCAAAATTGGTTCTGTTGGTGAATAAATGGGTGACAGCAAGCAATTATTCCTTTCTGTCTTTTGTCTGTGTTCTCTGGTCTTACTCAGAGACACAAAAGAACAGGGTTTCTATAAGCATAAGTGCCAGTGGATGGCTGTGAATGAGTTTGAGCCACGTGACTTGGAGCAAATGCTGAGCAGACCACGTCCAGGTGTTTCTCACAAGAGGCTGTGCCTGCTCATCTCAATTTATGAGTGTGATGACAAGGGTCTCCTCCTGGCCACAGTGGAACAAGGCTCTGGGAGACCCTGGGTTTGGGGTGCAGAGTCTTGGGCCCCAAAACATTACGAATTCCTTGTGCACACGCTGCCCCTTCACTGGCCCAAATACTGCCCACTGCGGCCGTGAACTGGCTCCTTGACACCTGCAACTGCCCTGGAAAAGGAAACTTTCCATTTCCTTTGGCATTTAAGAGCCTTGCAAAGCTGGGGTAGGTGTTTCTCTGAGCCGCGGGAGCGTCCCTGGAGCAGATAGGCAATCCATTTCCAACCTACTGCAGGGCAGCTCAGGCGTCATGAGAGAGACTTAATCTCTACCGATTAAACATTAAGTGCTTTCTAACATTTAAACGTTAGGCTCATTTTATGATTGTGAAAGCAGCAGTAAAGCAAGAGGGAGAGAAGTTTACTGCATCTTAACTTGTGTGGCAAATTGAATTTCTATCGACAAAAAGAGCTTCTACCCCAGAAGAGCCCTCCAAATGCCTGGATGGAGAAGGATGGTCAGAGGTTGTGAGTTTAAAAAAAAAAAAATCCAGTAATAACATTTATAGAGATGAGGCTGTCAACACTGCCCTTAACACTGCAGGTTAATTTTGAGAGCCATCTTTATGGTACAGGGGGGAGTGATCACCCTTGTCCCTGGGGACTGTCCAAGCAGATGAAACTAGACCAATGTCAATATTTGCAGTGGTTGTATTCACCACGTTTGGTCTNCAAAAAGAGCTTCTACCCCAGAAGAGCCCTCCAAATGCCTGGATGGAGAAGGATGGTCAGAGGTTTGTGAGTTAAAAAAAAAAAATCCAGTAATAACATTTATAGAGATGAGGCTGTCAACACTGCCCTTAATACTGCAGGTTAATTTTGAGAGTCATCTTTATGGTACACGGGGGAGTGATCACCCTTGTCCCTGGGGACTGTCCAAGCAGATGAAACTAGACCAATGTCAATATTTGCAATGGTTGTATTCACCATGTTTGGTCTTNACACTGCCCTTAACACTGCAGGTTAATTTTGAGAGCCATCTTTATGGTACAGGGGGGAGTGATCACCCTTGTCCCTGGGGACTGTCCAAGCAGATGAAACTAGACCAATGTCAATATTTGCAGTGGTTGTATTCACCACGTTTGGTCTTTTTTTTTCTTCACACTATGAATTTTTTATCCATAAGTGTTAATTAGCATAAAGGACTAGCATATTCTTTAGCATAAAGAATTCTGTACTCTGGGCATGTTTTTGTATCTTTTTGTGTGTACGTGCAGATTTCTTTTCTGGAATTACACCTGTCTGCCCAAAGATGGGGCTTCCCTGGTGGCTCAATGGTAGCGAATCCACCTGCCAATGCAGGAGACATGAGTTCAGTCCCTGGGTTGGGAAGTTTCGCTGGAGAAGGGCATAGCAACCAACTCCAGTAGTCTTGCCTGGGAAATCCCATAGACAGGGGAGCATGATGGGCTACAGTCCATGGGGTTGCAAAGAGGTGGACACAATGGAGTGACTGAGCATGTACACACACCAAAAGATGGGACTCACAACATTAGCTAATATTTACTGAAGTTTCTTCGTGGGCAGGGCACTTTTGGTCTGAGCACTGTACTCATGCTAACTCAGGGCTCTTATTCCTCCAAGATGGGTGTTCTGTGCCTCTGTTTTCTAGAAAGAAGGTGGAAAACAGGGTGTTGAGGATGTGCTGCAAAGCTGGGACTTGATTCAGGGGAGTCTGACTCCTGAGTCTGCGCTCTGAGCACCTGAAATGAGGTCATAAGCTGCTTGCTTCTCTTGCTTTTTTCACATGTAAAAGGACATTGGATTGCTATGGAATTTGTGAGCTTCAGAGCATGGGACCCAAAAAGTGAAAGTGGAGATTAGGGTACAGGTGGGGAGCCAACTAATCTCCATACTAAGCCAAGGACTCGCCAACCAGTGTCCTGCCCCCAGAATCACTCACTTTAAGATGTTATCCTCTCCTGGTTTACTTGTGTGGGGAGCAAAGGTCTTGCCTGTTGTTTCAAAGTCTTCTTTAAAAGGAGTCTAGAGCTTTAAGAACAGGATTGGCTTGAAGGAGCTCAATTACCATTCTCAACGGAAGTATATGCATCTTATATATTAATTCATTTGCTTAAACCATTTCAAACTGTGTATTAAACTTTTCCTCACCTGTCGAAACAGCAATTTCATATGAAGCAACCGTACAGATGGTGCTTCCCAGGTGGCACTAGTGATAACCACCTGCCAAACCAGGAGATATGAGAAGAGGGTTCAGTCCCTGAGTTGGGAAGATCCCTTGGAGGAAGCCATGGCAACCCACTCCAGTNAACTTTTCCTCACCTGTCAAAACAGCAATTTCATATGAAGCAACCATACAGATGGTGCTTCCCAGGTGGCACTAGTGATAACCACCTGCCAAACCAGGAGATATGAGATGAGGGTTCAGTCCCTGAGTTGGGAAGATCCCTTGGAGGAAGGCATGGCAACCCACTCCAGTGTTCTTGCCTGGAGAATCCCAATGGACAAAGGAGCCTGACAGGCTACAGTCCATGGTGTTACACACAGTCAGACATGACTGAAGTAACTTAGCACAGCACGTCACAGCAAACCTATGTATGCTTATCTTTATATTTATAAATTTGTGTGTGCAAATGCAAAGGAAACATCCTTTAATCACATTTGGTGACTTAATACAATGATTTTTCCTTTGTGACATCCAGATATTTTTCTTCTTTTATAGATATTTATTCTTAGTCCTCTTCCCCACTTTTAGGATAATGATATTCCTTTCCAGATGATGTTCATTGTCACCCAGGTCTTTTTAGGTGCACTTATCCATAGACATTAGGTCATCCTTTTATTTTTAATCCATCTTTGTAATTTTATCTTAAGTTAGCCTTTCTCACAACTTAGCAAGAATAGTCTTTTATAGTAGATAATACTCTTAGCAATAGTGTTGAAAATTCTGAAAGAAGTTACATAACATAGGAAAATATTTTGAGAGCCCTTCAATTATTCTACTGTCAACATTTTGGCTTATTATATCTTTTCATTTATTTTCAGTTCAGTTCAGTTCAGTTGCTCAGTCAAGTCTGACTCTTTGTCACCCCATGGACTGTAGCACGCCAGACCTCCCTGTCCATCACCAACTCCCAGAGTTTACTCAAACTCATGTCCATCGAGTCGGTGATGCCATCCAATCATCTCATCATCTGTCATCCCTTTCTCCTCATGCCTTCAATGTTTCCCAGCATCAGTGTATTTTCCGATGAGTCAGTTCTTCACATCAGGTAGCCAAAGGATTGGAGCTTTAGCTTCAGCATCAGTCCTTTCAATGAATATTCAGGACTGATTTCCTTTAGGATGGACTGGCTGGATCTCCTTGCAGTTCAAGGGACTCTCAAGAGTCTTCTCCAACATCACAGTTTAAAAGCATCAATTCTTTGGCACTCAACTTTCTTTATAGTCCAACTATATATACATGACTACTGGAAAAACCATAGCTTTGACTAGTCAGACCTTTGTTGGCAAAGTAATATCTCTGCTTTTTAGTATGCTGCCTAGGTTGGTCATAGCTTTTCTTCCAAGGAGCAGCAAATCAGTTTTAATTTCATGGCTGCCATCACCATCTGCACTGATTTTGGAGCCCCCCAAAATAAAGTCTGACACTGTTTCCACTGTTTCCCCATCTATTTCCCATGAAGTGACGGGACTAGATGCCATGATCTTTGTTTTCTGAATGTTCAGCTTTAAGCCAACTTTTTCACCCTCCTCTTTCACTTTCATCAAGAGGCTCTTGTTCCTCTTCACTTTCTGCCTTAAGGATGGTGTCATCTGCATATCTGAGCTTATTGCAATCTTGTTTCCAACCTGTGCTTCATCCAGCCCAGCGTTTCTCATGATGTACTCTGCATATAAGTTAAATAAACAGGGTGACAATAAACAGCCTTGACATACTACTTTCCCAATTTGGAACCAGTTAGTTGTTCCATGTTCAGTTCTAACTGTTGCTTCCTGAACTGCATACAGATTTTTCAAGAGGCAGGTCAGGTGGTTTGGCATTCCCACCTCTTTATGAATTTTCCACAGTTTGTTGTGATCCACACAGTCAAAGAATTTGGCATAGTCAATAAAGCAGAAGTAGATATTTTTCTGGAGCTGTCTTGCTTTTTCAGTGATGCAGTGGATATTGGCAATTTGATCTCCTCTGCCTTTTCTAAAACCAGCTTGAACATCTGGAAGTTCATGGTTCATGTATTGTTGAAGTCTGACTTGGAGAATTTTGAGCATCACTTTACTAGAATGTGAGATGAGTGCAATTGTGCGGTAGTTTGAGCATTCTTTGGCATTGCCTTTCTTCGGCATTGGTTGAAAACTGACTTTTTCCAGTCCTGTGGCCACAGCTGAATTTTCCAAATTTGTGGGCATATTGAGTGCAGCACTTTCACAGCATCATCTTTTAGAATTTGAAATAGCTCAACTGAAATTCCATCACCTCTACTAGCTTTGTTTGTAGTGATGGTTCCTACGGCCCACTTGACTTTGTATTCCAGGATGTCTGGCTCTAGGTGAGTGACTACCCCATCATGATTATCTGGGTCATGGAGATCTCTTGTATGGTTCTTCTGTGTATTCTTGCNCAGTTCTAACTGTTGCTTCCTGAACTGCATACAGATTTTTCAAGAGGCAGGTCAGGTGGTTTGGCATTCCCACCTCTTTATGAATTTTCCACAGTTTGTTGTGATCCACACAGTCAAAGAATTTGGCATAGTCAATAAAGCAGAAGTAGATATTTTTCTGGAGCTGTCTTGCTTTTTCAGTGATGCAGTGGATATTGGCAATTTGATCTCCTCTGCCTTTTCTAAAACCAGCTTGAACATCTGGAAGTTCATGGTTCATGTATTGTTGAAGTCTGACTTGGAGAATTTTGAGCATCACTTTACTAGAATGTGAGATGAGTGCAATTGTGCGGTAGTTTGAGCATTCTTTGGCATTGCCTTTCTTCGGCATTGGTTGAAAACTGACTTTTTCCAGTCCTGTGGCCACAGCTGAATTTTCCAAATTTGCGGGCATATTGAGTGCAGCACTTTCACAGCATCATCTTTTAGAATTTGAAATAGCTCAACTGAAATTCCATCACCTCTACTAGCTTTGTTTGTAGTGATGGTTCCTACGGCCCACTTGACTTTGTATTCCAGGATGTCTGGCTCTAGGTGAGTGACTACCCCATCATGATTATCTGGGTCATGGAGGTCCCTTGTATGGTTCTTCTGTGTATTCTTGCCACCTCTTCTTAATATCTTCTGCTTCTGTTAGGTCCAGACCATTTCTGTCCTTTATCAAGCCCATCTTTGCATGAAATGTTCGCTTGGTCTCTCTAATTTTCTTGAAGAGATCTCTAGTCTTTCCTATTCTGTTGTTTTCCTCTATTTCTTTGCATTGATTGCTGAGGAAGTCTTTCTTATCTGTTCTTAGTATTCTTTGGAGCTCTGCATTCAAATGGGTATTTCTTTCCTTCTCTACTTTGCCTTTCACTTCTCTCCTTTTCACAGCTATTTGTGAGGTCTCACCAGACAACCATTTTGCCTTTTTACTTTTCTTTTTCTTGGGGATGGTCTTGATCCCTGCCTCCTGTACAATGTCACAAACCTCTGTCCAAAGTTCTTCAGGCACTGTGTCTATCAGATCTGATCCTTTCAATATATTTCTCACTTCCACTGTATAATCATAAGGGATTGATTTAGGTCATACCTGGATGGTCTGGTGGTTTTCCCTACTTTCTTCAATTTTTACGTTTGAATTTGGCAAATAAGGAGTTCATGATCTGAATCACAGTCAGCTCCCAGTCTTGTTTTTGCTGACTGTATAAAGCTTCTCTATCTTTGGCTGCAAAGAATATAATCAATCTGATTTTGGTATTGACCATCTGGTAATGTCCATGTGTAGAGTCTTTTCTTGTGTTTTTGGAAGAGGGTGTTTGCTATGACCAGTGCATTCTCTTGGAGAAACTTTATTAGTCTTTGCCTTGCTTCATGCTGTATTCCAAAGCTAAATTTACCTGTTACTCCAGGTGTTTCTTGACTTTCTACTTTTGCATTCCAGTCCCCTATAAAGAAAAGGACACCTTTTTTGGGGTGTTAGTTCTAGAAGGTCTTGTAGGTCTTCATAGAACCGTTCAACTTCAGCTTCTTCAGCATCACTGGTCAGGGCATAGCCTTGGATAACTGTGATATTGAATGGTTTACTTTGGAAACAAACAGAGATCATTCTTTCGTTTTTGAGATTACTTCCAAGTACTGCATTTCGGACTCTTTTGTTGACTATAATGGCTACTCCATTTCTTCCAAGGGATTCTTGCCCACAGTAGTAGACATAATGGTCATGTGAATTAAATTCACCCATTCCAGTCCATCTTAGTTAGCTGATTCTTAAAATGTTGATGTTCACTCTTGCCATCTCCTTTTTGACCACTTTCAGTTTGCCTTGGTTCATGGACCTGACATTCCAGGTTCCTATACAATATTGGTCTGTACAGCATTGGACTTTGCTTCTATCACCAGTTACATCCATAACTGGGTGTTGTTTTTGCTTTGGCTCCATCCCTTCATTCTTTCTGGAGTTATTTCTCCACTGATCTCCAGTAGCATATTGGGCACCTACAGACCTGGGGAGTTCCTCTTTCAGTGTCCTATCTTTTTGCCTTTTCATACTGTTCATGGGGTTCTCAAGGCAAGAATACAGAGGCGGTTTGTCACTCCCCTCTCCAGTGGACCATGTTTTGTCAGAACTCTCCACCATGACCTGTTGGTCTTGGATGGCCCTACTCGGCCTGGTTCATAGTTTCATTGAGTTAAACAAGGCTGTGGTCCATGTGATCAGATTGGTTAATTTTCTGTGATTGTGGCTTTCAGTCTGTTTGCCCTTTGATGGAGGATAAGAGGTTTATGGAAGCTTCCTGATGGGAGAGACTGACTGAAGGGGAAACTGGGTCTTGTTCTGATGGGCAGGGCCATGCTCAGTAAATCTTTAATCCAATTTTCTGTTGATGAGTAGAGCTGAGTTCCCTCCCTGTTATTTACCTGGGACCAAACAATAGAGGCAGTAATGAAGATAATGGTGACCTCCTTTGAAAAGTCCCATGCATGCACCGCCACACTCAATGCCCCTGACCCTGCAGCAGGCCACCACTGGCCCATGCCTCTGCCAGAGACTCCTGAACACTCACAGGCAAGTCTGGCTCAGTCTCTTACGAGGTCACTGCTCCTTTCTCCTGGGTCCTGGTGAGCATAAAGTTCTGTTTGTGCCCTCCAAGAGTCTATTTCCCAGTCCTGTGTAAGTTTTGGCAGCTTTATGGTGGGATTAATGGCAACCTCCTCCAAGAGGGCTTATGCCATACCCGAGTCTGCTGCACCCAGCCCAAGTCTGCTGTGCCCAGAGTCCTTGCCCCTGCAGCAGTCCACTGCTGACCCGTCCATGAGAGACACTTAAACCCAGTTCTGTCTCAGTCTCTGTGGAGTCTCTGGGTCCTGGTGCAAACAAAGTTTGTTTGAGTCCACTGAGTGTCTCTGGCAGGTATGGGGTTTGATTCTAAAGGTGATTTCACCTCTCCTACCAGTTTGCTGGGGCTTATCCTTTGCCCTTGGATGTGGCGTATCTCCTCAAGTCATTCCAGGTTACTTTAATTCATCTTATTTCAAATTTCCCAGCTTATATAGAGTCACTTACTTTGTTGACATGTGATGATCTGGTTGGCTCACTTTACTCTGTTCTCATGTAAGTAATGTGTCCCAGAGAGCAAAAACCTTTGAATTTCAATGGTTAACGTTCTCTTCTGCTTCAAGGAATGCATAATCATCATACATACTAGGGCGAGAGCAAAACTACTCTTCCAGAGTGAAACAGCTGTAGGGAGAGCCTTGGTCAGGAGCACATGTTGACAGAATGGTCAGCCTACTGCTTTCTCAAAAGTTTTGCATTTTGCTTTAANCTTCAAGGAATGCATAATCATCATACATACTAGGGCGAGAGAAAAACTACTCTTCCAGAGTGAAACAGCTGTAGGGAGAGCCTTGGTCAGGAGCACATGTTGACAGAATGGTCAGCCTACTGCTTTCTCAAAAGTTTTGCATTTTGCTTTAATTCAGTTCAGTTCAGTTTAGTTCAGTTCAGTTCAATCGCTCAGTCATGTCTGACTCTTTGCGACCCCATGAATCCCAGCATGCCAGGCCTCCCTGTCCATCACCAACTCCCAGAGTTCACTCAGATTCACATCCATCGAGTCAGTGATGGCATCCAGCCATCTCATCCTCAGTCGTCCCCTTCTCCTCCTGCCCCCAATCCCTCCCAGCATCAGAGTCTTTTCCAATGAGTCAACTCTTCGCATGAGGTGGCCAAAGTACTGGAGTTTCAGCTTTAGCATCATTCCTTCCAATTAAACCCCCTTTAATAAAGTTTCCAAACATTAGTCTATACCTATTTTCAATCATGAGTCTGAGAGGGTAACAGGCAGGAAGGCCAGGGGTCTCCAAACGGAGGAAACAGCCTGCAAGTGTCAGACATTTTCTCTCTCTTAAGCGGCAGGAGGAAACAAACTAGCGATACTTTCTCCTTCTCTATACAAACTTAAAAAGAGGTTTCTCTTAAAATTCTGTGTTGCCATAATGACACCTGGTTTCACTTGAAGTTAACCATTGCCTTTTTCTTATGGAAATGTTTATCTTAAGCTATGCTAATGTACTATGCATTTACCCTAAACTCTGTCTTCAAGTCAGTTCCATCTTTTGGGCTCAGAACCTACTTGATAAACCAATATGTTATACTCTGATATTGTTCCTCTATGTAAATGAAACTATTTGCATGGTGGTCTGCCCTTCTTTAAGATTCAAGTTAATCATTTTATGGCCCAAGATAAACCATTTGGAGCCAAAGTTATCCCAAAACACATCTTATGGGTGAGGGGCCTGGTGCCATTCTAAGTTTTGAGACATTCCTTTCTTTCATTAACAGATGGCTGGTGATTATATAACATCCAGCTAAAGACTAGCAGGGGTGTACTCTTTTTGCCCTCTTCTGATGCCTATG
>SJYW01010380.1:428791-479631 GCA_006410735.1 Raphicerus campestris
CTTTCACTTTTCACTTTCATGCATTGGAGAAGGAAATGGCAACCACTCCAGTGTTCTTGCCTGGAGAATCCTAGGGATGGAGGAGCCTGGTGAGCTGCCATCTATGGGGTCACACAGAGTTGGACACGACTGAAGTGACTTAGCAGCAGCAGCTGGAACAGATGAGTTCGTTATGTATCTATGACCTTGACAACCTAAGAGATTTTAAAATATTGGAAGTTTGCCGTCCCTTCAAAATTATGGTAATATAAATGTCCATGCAGTATATACATATATATGTGCATACACATGCATGTATGAAATTTTCTTGAATTATACTGCTTTAATCACATGTAAGCGCAAATAATATCAATTTAATGTGTATGCACTCACACATATAGTAAAAAACAAACTTAGATTAACTCAGAAAATATCATAATAACACCAAAATAGTTTAATGCTCTTCCAAATGTTTTTCCTATTAGTGTTTATTTTCTGAAGTAATTTTAGGTTTCCCTTACACAGAATCAAATGATGCCATCATAATATGGAAACATAATTTGGGAGTAGAAGAAGAAAAACTAAATTCAGACAAAATGTCCTCTCACAAATGTAAAGTGTGGAGATGAAAATCACCAAAAAGTCCTAGTTGTACTTGAAACCAAATCCCAGTACCTCAAGGAAGTCATTTTGAAAACTCTTGATTTTAGGTTGTTTACACGACTGAGCGACTTCACTTCACCCGCATTCAAATGATACAAGGCAGGAGGCAATCTCTCTTAACTATAAATAATCAGTAACTCTTTAGAGAGGTAAAATACCCCAAGAATAAGTCTTAAAATGTATACAAACATAACACACTTTTGTATCTGTGAAAGTGTTAGTTGCTCAGTTATGTCCGACTCTTTGAGATCCCATGGACTGTAGTCCACCAGCCTCCTCTGTCCATAGGATTCTCTGGCCAAGAATACTGGAGTGGGTTGCCATTCTCTTCTCCAGTGGATCTTCCCAACCCAGGAATCAAACCTGGGTCTCCTGAATTGCAGGCAAATTCTTTACCATCTGAGCCACCAGGGAAGCAGCACCTTAATAAGTTTCATCCCATAAAGAGCATCTTTGTAAATTCAGAACCCCAGGAAATGTGGACAGAGGATGGCAAGTGGCAGTTATCATTTTTAAGCCCACTTAACAGCAGAACACTGAGGCTCCAGGAGTCAGCAAATCAAACCTAGGGTTCTGGGTGTGCTACTCAGACCCTAACTCCTGGTGGCTCTCAGCACTATACGACATCTTTCTCTTTCCTGCCCTCTAAATTAGAACGTATTTATTTATGCAACAGTCCTGAGAGTGATGGTGAGGATTCCTGGGCTCACAGGAGAGCTAGATGGCTCTGCTTCTAGTTCACAAACATCTCCCTACACAAGTAGACCTTCCATTCCTCACTGCATCAGAAACCCCCACCCACAGTCACCTAGGAGATGTTTAAAAACTCGGGTGCCCCAAATCAAGTGAACCTCTGAGAGTGGAGGCTAGGCATTAGTATTGTTTTAAAAAACATCTCTAGGTGATCTTAATGTGCAGCTGGGGTTGAGATGGGGTTGAGATACCCAATCTGCCCTTGTCATCACACTTCCTCTGATGAATGGAATAACCCCGAGGTGTTTCTTCCTCTTATCCCATGTGTTGGGGCCCCAGGATGCAGAGAGGAATAGGGTGGGCAGTCCTACTGACCCCATGATCCATGCACATGTGTGTGTGTTGTGTGTGTGTGTTCACTCTAGCATAATACACTTCACGGCTATGAGGCCACTGCCACTTATAATGCTGCTTGTCACACTTTGTTGAGCACGGGATCACCTGTAGATCCTGTTAATGTTACGAGGCAGCGGGTCTAGGTTGGGATCCAGCAGTTTTGCATTTCTATTAACAACCAGCTCCCAGGGGACATCCATTGCTCTGCCACAGCTGTACTTTTAGGAGCAAGGCTGCAGAGTATTTAAAGACTGATCAGCAAATCTTATTTTACACACACACAAATACTATATTTCACCGATCATGAGATTTCAGTTTTTCCCACAGTTCAATAAAGGTGCAACAAAAATGAATCTTCCAAACGATGATGTCTTGTGCTTGTTATGGACCAGGAAACCACAGCTGACATTGCCCTGTGTGGGTCCTGGCTTGGTTCTGGTTGTCACGCTGATGGCGCTTCAGGGAGTCAAGAGTGTGGCTAATAACTACAGAGTTGAGTTTATCTTATGATTAAAATATCTCTGAAAATTACTTATTATTTGATGTTCAAAGGAAAATGTATCAAAGACATAAAAAGGCATGGAAATAGAGTAGCAGAGAATAAATATGTTAGCAGAGCAACTATGGCTTTATAGTAGAATGGCCAGTCTCTTATCTCTTGCAATGTGCCTGCCAAAAGCCTAATGGCAGATTGTAATATTGGGTCAAGATATTCACTGCCCCTCTCTACTAGATCTGTCCCTCCTTCTTGTATCTACTGGTGGGAGGAGCTGACTTCATACCCAGTCATGTCACACTTGACCATGTGACTACTTTTGGTCAGTGGCATGTGAGCAGGCTCATTGGTATATTTCTGAACAGAAGACTCAGGAGCCATAACACCATTCTTCTGCTCCTCTTTTGCTCTGGCAGGAGAATGGCACGTCCCTAGGAGGGGCCATTCCCTCAGCATGAGAACCTGTGGAGGTGAGCCATAGCTAACCTGAAAGCATACTGAACCTAGCGAGAACTGAACTTTTGTTGTTGTAAGCCTTTGGGATTTTGATGGTGGTTGTTACCACAATGTTACTTATCCAAAGCTGAATAATAGACAGGGTTAAGAAAAGAAGTTGTTGTTATTCAGTTGCTAAGTCATGTCCAGCTCTTTGTGACCCCAAGGACTGCAGCACATTAGGCTCACCTGTCCTCCACTAGCTCCTGGACTTTGTTATTCATGTCCATTGAGTTGGGGATGCTATCTAACCATCTTATCTTCTGCTGCCCGCTTCCCCTTTTGCCTTCAATCTTTCCCAGCATCAGGGTCTTTTCCAGTGAGTCGGGTCTTCACTTTAGATGGCCAAAGTATTGGAGCTTCATCTTCAGCATCAGTCCTTCCAAAGAATATTCAGGGTTGATTTTATTTAGACTTGATTGATTTGATCTCCTTGCTGTCCAAGGGACTCTCAAGAGTCTTCTCTAGCATCACAATTTGAAAGCATCAATTCTAGAAGTAGGTGAAAATCAATTATTACTAAATCTATGCAGAAAGATTGCATCGTGCAGGGTAACCAAAGCAACTGAATGCAGGAGAAATCACCAGATCCCTAATAACGGAACAAAGGCATTCCAGGTAAGGAGAGAATGGTGTGATCAATTCATACATCTTATTCACAGACTGTCATTTAGGCATCCTTCTGTAGCTTAATGTACAGTTTACTTTTCTCAATCATTTCAAAATTAAAAGTGTGTCTTACAGCCATGCTGAGGTGCCATGTTTTGTTTGGAAACTTTATCCCATTCGCATGCTGAATCACTTGTGCCCATTTCTCAAGTATTTTGAATTGAAAATCTGTGAAAAGATTTGTTCACATCAAGGCAGTTTAAAGAAGTAAAGGACTATGTGTATGTATATCCCTCGCATAAGGGATACCTGGTGCCATTTTTTAAA
Source organism: Raphicerus campestris (assembly GCA_006410735.1). Lineage (NCBI taxonomy): Eukaryota > Metazoa > Chordata > Mammalia > Artiodactyla > Bovidae > Raphicerus > Raphicerus campestris. The sequence continues at coordinate 432,450 of SJYW01010380.1, forward strand.
AAGCAAATGCCAAACTGTTCCTAGACGGAAGATCTAAGGCTTCTCCTGGTTGTCTTGCTTTTGAGGTCAGTACTTTGTATCCAGTGCTCTAGAGGAAGCCCTCTCCACTCACCACGTGGTTAATACTCCTTTTTCTTATTTAGATGAAAGTTCTTCTAAAACTATGGATAAGTTGTCTGGGCGTAAGGAAGGAATCTGGCAAGAGGGTAGTGCCTGCCAGCTCATTTTGTTGCATTTGCTTCTGAACAGGAAGGGACATTTATCATTATGCAATCATGATACACATAAGAAAACAGATACTCACGGTAAACAGGCGCACGCATCAGTATAAGCTCATGAGTTGTTCGTGCATAGCCCTTACTTATGATTTGGGGGGAAATAACTATTCTGAGAGCACACTTCTGTTTTTTTTCCTCTTAATTCTGTCTCTATATTTTGAAGAAAATCTATTTCTTGTTTTAGAGCACAAAACATTTTTACTTTTCACTCACAATCTCCAGTCTGTATTCTTTTCCAAAATACCCTAATAGCTTCTAATGAGTTAAACTGTGGATCAGCTGAAATCAACCCACAGGCTACATAAGACCACATTTCTCTTTGAGATAAAAGGTGAGGGGAACTATAATTATATTTCCTTTTGGCTTCCTATCTCTTCTTTTATTCCTTTTATTTTTAAAGAGACAAACATCTTAATAGAAGTGCTTCTACTGTCATCTACCTGTTGGAAACTCTTTAAATTTCAAGAATTAACTTTTGAGGATTTTCAGGTCAGAGATAAGGGTCAGCCACACTTGGTGACTGACAGCAAAATAACTGGAGGCCGGTGGGGATTAGTTGAGCCATATTAGGAATGCACAGCGGAAGTGATGAGATATAGTCCATCTGTATAGCCCCAACTTGACTTGCCCATGGTGATACAGTCTGTCATCTTTAAGCTGCCTACAGGGTGAGGAGTCAGTTGAAGTTCTGAAAACCCGCTGCTGCATTTGGATGTTGCAAACAGACAATTTAGAGCATTCAGTCAAAGAACTTGGGCTTAAGCCTGCAAATTTGGATCGGGCACATGTATACCTACTAATCTGTGTGATCTTTTAGCAAGAAACCAGAAAGTCTCTAGTCTCTGCCAGTTCATCAGCAGTATGAAGGGGCTGATAGAGATGATCTCTTGACCTCCAGTGAATGCTGACCACCCCATGGTTCTACTCCATCCTCATGCTGTGAGGCTGTTGACAGCTCTTAGCAAGCTCGCCTTGTGCCCAACTCTGCAGAATGGCCTGTTAAGCTTGATATACCTAAAGCATCCACTAGCCAAGTGCTGCTGGTCCAATTGCTGTGATTCTGCAAAGTCTAATCCAGAGTGCCTCACGACTGTGAGAAACCCTGGGCAAGAACTTCATTTTAACAGCACATACTGCACTTGGCAGGAGATGTTTGCCCTTGCTTCTGCTCCAGCAGCCTTTGCTCAAGTGCATATAATCTCCAGGGACCTCTCTTTCAGACATGATGGCTGGTAAGGATTTCTGACAGTGTCTCTTGCGAAGTTGCTAGAAAGGAGTAGCCCTAGGGTTGCTTAGCACACAGGAGATGTTCAGTTCTTAATTGTCTGGGAAGACAGTCAAGGAATAAATTGCCTAGTTCTGATACTTCTGAAGTGTCACTGCCATTGGGCTACTTCACTTGGGACAAATGATTGGCAGGTCAGCAAATGTTTGCAGCCGTGTTTCAGGGCATTGCAGTCTCCCCAAGGGAAGGCCTTTCATCTGCAGAGCCACTTGTAGAAATTGAGTATCTTATATTTCCATCAGGCTGGAAAAAATATCCTGGCTACTAGGCTGCTTTTATGTCTCTTGGCTTTTTAAAATTTCAGTTTTATTGAGGTATAATTGACATATAAAATTGTATTTAAGTATTTGATGTGTACATCATGATTTGATTCACATATATATATTGTGAAAAGATTCTGCCCTATAATGTTACTTGGCTTTTTATAATAACGACAAAGGAGGAAATGAAGACTCATTTATAAACACCATATAAAATATAAAACCCAACTAATTCCTCTCTACTCCCCTCCTTTTGCATANATTCACATATATATATTGTGAAAAGATTCTGCCCTATAATGTTACTTGGCTTTTTATAATAACGACAAAGGGGGAAATGAAGACTCATTTATAAACACCATATAAAATATAAAACCCAACTAATTCCTCTCTACTACCCTCCTTTTGCATAATGTTCTCTTTTAAGATTTTGGGTGCAAACATCTACAGAGCAAATTTTCTCTTAAATGTGTATACCTGTCTGTTCAGTTCAGTTCAGTTGCTCAGTCGTGTCCGACTCTTTGCAACCCCATAAATTGCAGCACACCAGGCCTCCCTGTCCATCACCAACTCCCGAAGTTCACTCAGACTCATGTCCATCGAGTCAGTGATGCCATCCAGCCATCTCATCCTCTGTCGTCCCCTTCTTCTCCTGCCCCCAATCCCTCCCAGCATCAGAGTCTTTTCCAATGAGTCAACTCTTTGCATGAGGTGGCCAAAGTACTGGAATTTCAGCTTTAGCATCATTCCTTCCAAAGAAATCCCAGGGCTGATCTCCTTTAGAATGGGCTGGTTGGATCTCCTTGCAGTCCAAGGGATTCTCAAGAGTCTTCTCCAACACCACAGTTCAAAAGCATCAATTCTTCAGCACTCAGCCTTCTTCACAGTCCAACTCTCACATCCATACATGACCACAGGAAAAAACATAGCCTTGACTAGATGGACCTTAGTCGGCAAAGTAATGTCTCTGCTTTTGAATATACTATCTAGGTTGGTCATAACTTTTCTTCCAAGGAGTAAGCATCTTTTAATTTCATGGCTGCAGTCACCATCTGCAGTGATTTTGGAGCCCAGAAAAATAAAGTCTGACACTGTTTCCACTGTTTCCCCATCTATTTCCCATGAAGTGATGGGACGGGACTATACATTTCCCAGTATTATTCTTGATAAGTACCTGATACATGCTTCCTAATGTCCTCCTGTTTCCTGACTCTATCTCACATTCATTCTTTGTTGGGCCATTTACTGGCCAAGGTGTTGGGAACCTAGGGGAGAATCTCTGCTTTTAGGATGTTCATGGGTGTCAGTACCTGCACCAAAGTGAAGTCTCTTAGTCATGTCCAACTCTTTGTGACCCCATGGACACCAGGCTCCTCTGTCCATGGGATTTTCTAAGCAAGAGTACACGGAGTGGGTTGCCATTCCCTTCTCCAGGGACCTTCCCAACCCAGGGATCGAATCCAGGTCTCCCNGCTCCTCTGTCCATGGGATTTTCTAAGCAAGAGTACACGGAGTGGGTTGCCATTCCCTTCTCCAGGGACCTTCCCAACCCAGGGATCGAACCCAGGTCTCCCACATTGTAGACAGATGTTTTACTGTCTGAGCCGCCAGGGAAGTCACCTGCACCAAAACAGATCATTAAATGCAACCCACTGTGTTCCAGTACCTTAGGGAACCATATGGAAGTTACACTGAGATAGACCAGGGGTTGAATTGACATCACTGATTGTAAGTTGTTTAAGGAAAGGTTCCTGGAAGACTGAGCACTTGTGAAGCACAGAGGAGAGAAATGGTGTGGTTTGTGTGGAGAAAGTTCAGCTGCAGCAAGAAAGTGCAGGAAGTAATTGGTAAGGCTAAAGAGCAAAGTGTGGGTCAGATCATAGAAGACTGCATTGCTGCATGAAGGAGGTTATTTCTCACTCTTCATGTTCTCTCATTTCACAAACAGCCCTTCTAGTTTTTAGCAATTTTAATCCTTTCCATTTCATAAACTAAAGATTTAATCCCTTAATCTTCTAGGAAGGCTGGTGTCAATTTCTACCCCACATTAGAGTCACTTGAAGAGCTTTCTAGAAACTCAATGTTTAGCTGCTTCCAATACCAATTAAGTGGGATGCAGGCATCGGTACATTTAAAGCCCTTTAGTTAGTTAGCCAGAGTTGAGAACCACATTACTATAGCCTATTCAAGGAAGGTCAGAAAGGCAAATTCTAAGCAACACTTACTCACCTTTGAAATTCACATCCCTTACTAATGGCAATGGTATTTCATCATTTTGTGCTTCAAGGTTTACAGCATCTGTCAAAATCACAGATAATCTTACAGGTAATTAAAGGAATGAAAATTTCAATAGCATCTTCATCAAAAGCTCTCAAACATCTTTTCAGGAAATATACTCCCAGAAATGGCAGACATACACAGCAACTTTAGACCTGTAAAAGTTTCATAGGTCCCCACTCTACGCCCTCAATTCAGTGCCTGAAATCCCAGGTTTCTGCCTCTTGTGCCACTTTCTAATGACCTAGTGGCCCATGGCGCATGAGCTAATGTTTCTGTTCTGCCTTTGAAACTAGACCCTTAAAGTGTAAACACATCTGGCTCCAAAGTCAAGTCATTGATTTTAAATAAGCAAAGGAGAAGTGAAACGGTTCTCTGCAGAGCAGCTGTGTCTCGGATTCCCCAAAATTTCAAAACTTTTTGGCTTGTTTTGTTTCTTTGTGTACTTTCAATGGTCACAAAACTTCGGAGGGTAGGCTTGGGAACAACCAAATCTAGATTTTTCTGAGCAAATGAGATATTCCTGACTCAGAGATCAAACCTGAGTATCTGAACCACCAGGGAAGCCCAAGAATCAGAAAGGTACATCAAATTTTCTTTTTTAGAAAGCAAATTTATTTTATCTTTTGTTTTTTAATATAAATTTATTTATTTTAATTGGAGGTTAATTATTTTACAATATATTGGTTTTGCCATACATCAACATGAATCCACCACAGTTATACCCTTTCCTGAAGATGCAAATTTACATCCTGAGTACACGTCTTTAAAGGTATGAGCAGAAACCTAGGAGTAAATAGAGGCATATGGAAAGATCCAGGTGTCAATATAGCTCTCCTGGTTGGGGAGTAGGGTGATCGGGGGGAGCTGGGAGGAGAGGGTGGCAGTGGTAAGATGGCATTCAGGTATTGATATGTGAGCATGGTTTCAAAATGGGATGCATCTATTTTTGTTTTTGTTGAGAAAGATATAGGTTCTTTAATATGGGAGACTGTTACGGGCTGAACTGTGCCTCCCAGAAAAAAAAGATATGCATCAGATTATGACCTTATTTGGAAACAGGGTCATTGCAGATATAATCGATTAAATTGAGATGATGTTATCCGGAGTAGAGGGCTTCCCAGGTGGTGTTGGTGGTAAAGAGCCCACTTGTCAATGCAGGAGACATTAAGAGACATGGGCTTGATCCCTGGGTTGGGAAGATCTCCTGGTGGAGGGCATGGCAACTGACTCCAGTAATCTTGCGTGGAGAATCCCATGGATGGAGGAGATTGGTGGGCTATAGCCCATGGGGTTACAAAGAGTTGGACATGACTGAAGTGACTACATATGCACACCTGCATGCACGCATCTGGTGTAGAAAGTGAAAGTGAAGTCGCTCAGTCATGTCCGACTCTTTGCAACCTCATGGACTGTATCCCACCAGGCTCCTCTGTCCATGAGATTCTCCAGGCAAGAGTAGTGGAGTGGGTTGCCATTTCCTTCTCCAGGAGATCTTGCCAACCCAGGGATCAAACCTGGGTCTCCCGCATTGCAGGCAGACACTTTATCTTCTGAGCCACTAGGGAAGTCTGGTGTAGAGTGGGTCCCTTATCCAGTGCAACCTTTGTCCTTGAAGATGGCCATGTGAAGGCAGACCCACAGGGGGAGCACCACATGAATGATGCTGGCAGGACAAAAGGACACCGAGGACCAGCAACCATCAGAAGCTGGAGGAGGTGAGGAAGGGTTCCCCCCTATCTTGTTAGAGACTTCAGAGGGTGAACAGCTCTGCCCACACCTTGATTTTGGACTTCTGCCCTCCAGAACTGTGAGAGAATAGATTTCTCTTGTTTATAGTCACAGAGTTTGTGGCACTTTGTTAGAGCAGCCCTGGAAAATTCATAGAGACACCATTCTTGATTCTGTTTTATAACCTGACCTTTTTCATTTAACAAAATACCGTGAACATCTTTCCGTGTCATTAAAGTTTCTGCTACAATGTCCAAGATGAGATTTTATTTCTAGTCTGGAGGTATGGCTGCATTTTGTGTCCTGTGAATTGACCTCATAAAGTGAACTGTGGGCCTTTCTACTCCAGTTGGACTCTCAAGGACAGGCTGGGGTTGGGGGAGGGGGCCTTTTCACCGATGCTTACATAGCAGCCGGGCACCCTGCCCTGTTCCTACTGTTGCCCTGTTCCCTGGCTGTTGCCATTTCTTCTTTGCCTGTGCTGTGCGCAGGGCACACTCTAGGCCTTGTACCAGGTGCTGGGAATACCTGCACCTGAGGTGTGTCCTGACTTGTGGACTCCTGGGAGACCTGTGCAGAGTGCCAAGGTCCAGGCCTGGCTCAGGAATGCCAGACCTGCTGGAGATCTCAGGGCCTGGCAGGGGTATGTGTGGATAGACTTGGGACTACTCATATCCCCCGGCCCAGGGTCTCTCCCTTTCCCAGAGGAACCCCTGAACACTAGAAGTAAGTTTCCTGCTGGTCTGGTTAGATATGTTCAGAGTCAAAATTATATTTATTTATAGAAAATTAGGGCTTCCCAGGTGGCGTGGTGGTAAAGAATCTGCCTTGCCAATGTAGGAGATGCAGGAGATGAAGGTCCAATCCCTGGGTCGGGAAGATCCCCTGGAGGAGGAAACNATCATTTTGCCTTTTCATAGTGTTCATGGAGTTCTCAAGGCAAGAATACTGAAGTGGCTTGCCATTCCCTTCTCCAGTGGACAACATTTGTCAGACCTCTCCATCATGACCAGCCCATCTTGGGTTGCCCCAGAGGCATGGCTTGGTTTCACTGTGTTAGACAAGGCTGTGGTCCCAGTGTGATTAGACTGACTAGTTTTCTGTGAGCGTGGCTTCAGTGTGTCTGCCCTCTGATGCTCTCTTGCAACACCTACCATCTTACTTGGGTTTCTCTTACCTTGCGCGTGGAGTATCTCTTCACGGCTGCTCCAGCAAAGCACAACCGCTGCTCCTTACCTTGGACAAGGGGTATCTCCTTACCGCTGCTGTTCCTGACTTTCAATGTGGGATAGCTCCTGTAGGCCCTCCTGCACCTGCGCAGCCACCTCTCCTCAGATTGCTCCTCCTAGCCACCGGCCCTGGTCTTGGGCATGGGTGGCTCTTCCCAGCTGCTGCCCCTGGCCTCAGGCTCGTGGTGGCTCCTCAGGGTCACCGCCCCTGGCCTCAAGCGCGAGGTGGCTTCTTCCAGTCACCCTTGATCTCAGACGCGGGGTGTCTCCCCCCGGCCACCCCTGACCTCTGATGCAGGGTGTCTCCTCCTGGTATGCAAACCTGGGGCTTCCCTGGTAGCTCAGGTGGTAAAGAATCTGCCTGCAACGCTGGAGACCAGGGTTCGATCCCTCAGTCAGGAAGATCTCCTGGAGAAGGGAATGGCAAACCACTCCAGTATTCTTGCCTGGAAAATCCAATGGACAGAGGAGCCTGGTGGGCCACAGTTTATAGGATCACAAAAAGATGGACATGCCTAAGCAACTAAGCACTGCAGCATAGACTTTGGAATTAACCCGCCTGACCAATCCTGTGTCTCATCAACAAAAATTCAAAACCTAAAGTGGAAATTATAGGAAGACAACACTGGACAAGAATTTAACACTGACATCTTAGCTGCTGCTGCTGCTAAGTCGCTTCAGTCGTGTCTGCCTCTGTGCGACCCCATAGACAGCAGCCCACCAGGCTCCCCCATCCCTGGGATTCTCCAGGCAAGAACACTGCAGTGGGTTGCCATTTCCTTCTTCAATGCATGAAAGTGAAAAGTGAGAGTGAAGTCACTCAGTCGTGTTCGACTCTTCATGACTCCATGGACTGCAGCTTACCAGGCTCCTCCATCCATGGGATTTTCCATGCAAGAGTACTAGAGTGGGGTGCCATTGCCTTCTCTGGACATCTTAGCTAAGAATCTCTAAATGAAGGTTGTGTCTTCAAGCACTAAAACGGTGTGTGTTAATTAGGGCTTCCCTGGTGACTCAATGCTAAAAAATCCACCTGCCAAGGCAGGAGACCTGGGTTCACTCCCTGGGTTGGAAGATTCCCTGGAGAAGGGAAAGGCTCCCCACTGCAGTATTCTGGCCTGGAGAATCCTATGGTCAGTCCATGGGGTCGCAAAGAGTCAGACATGACTGAGCGCCTTTCCCTTCTCAGAGGCTGTAATACTGAGGACAGAGGCCGTGACACTGTTTCTTGCCATTGCCAAAAGTTAACCGTGGCTGTCAGGACACTGACTATCAGGACACAAGTGCACCCGTCCTAGTGAGACATGACCCCTCTCTCAGGACTGAAGATGGATTCAGCCTCACCCTAAACACACTCTGAAAATGCCAGGATGGAAAGTGTTCCTAACTGAATGCGAAGCATTGTCTTTAAAAAAAAAAATGATTTCCAGTCTTTGCATTATGCCTGTGGGTACTGATTGTGCTTTTGAGTCATATTAAATCTTTTCTGGTTTCATTCGTTTCCTTGGGAAACTACCAACCATAATACTCTGACATCCTAGAATTTCCCAGATTGGTTTCTATGTGCAAATTAACGTTTGGAGAAATGAAGATTTTCTAAGATTACCTGTAATGTGCTGCCAAGTGTTTAATGCACAATTAGTCAAGGACCCAATTAGAATGCAACTAAAACTGAACCTATGGTTAATTAAAGCAACTGGACAGTGAAGCTTAGAGCTGGTGGTTTAGGTATCTTAGGACATTAAGTTAGAAAACTTGGTCCATTAAGAATGGCTCATAATCATTTTAAAGTTTATTCTTTGGATAAGAGTTTGTGCAGAACACTTAAGTTCAGTCTCTCAGTCGTGTGCAACTCTTTACGACTCCATGAACTGCAGCACGCCAAGCCTCCCTGTCCATCAACCAACTCTCAGAGTTTACTCAGACTCATGTCCATTGAGTTGGTAATGCCATCCAACCATCTCATCCTCTGCTATCCCCTTCTCCTCCCACTCTCAATCTTTCCCAGTATCAGGGTCTTTTCCAGTGAGTCAGTTCTTAGAGTCAGGTGGCCAAAGTATTGGAGTTTCAGCTTCAGCATCAGTCCTTCCAATGAATATTCAGGACTGATCTCCTTTAGGACGGAGTGGTTTNGCCGTGACACTGTTTCTTGCCATTGCCAAAAGTTAACCGTGGCTGTCAGGACACTGACTATCAGGACACAAGTGCACCCGTCCTAGTGAGACATGACCCCTCTCTCAGGACTGAAGATGGATTCAGCCTCACCCTAAACACACTCTGAAAATGCCAGGATGGAAAGTGTTCCTAACTGAATGCAAAGCATTGTCTTTAAAAAAAAAAAAAGATTGCCAGTCTTTGCTGTATGCCTGTGGGTACTGATCGTGCTTTTGAGTCGTATTAAATCTTTTCTGGTTTCATTCGTTTCCTTGGGAAACTACCAACCATAATACTCTGACATCCTAGAATTTCCCAGATTGGTTTCTATGTGAAAATTAAAGTTTGGAGAAATGAAGATTTTCTAAGATTACCTGTAATGTGCTGCCAAGTGTTTAATGCACAATTAGTCAAGGACCCAATTAGAATGCAACTAAAACTGAACCTATGGTTAATTAAAGCAACTGGACAGTGAAGCTTAGAGCTGGTGGTTTAGGTATCTTAGGACATTAAGTTAGAAAACTTGGTCCATTAAGAATGGCTCATAATCATTTTAAAGTTTATTCTTTGGATAAGAGTTTGTGCAGAACACTTAAGTTCAGTCTCTCAGTCGTGTGCAACTCTTTACGACTCCATGAACTGCAGCACGCCAAGCCTCCCTGTCCATCAACCAACTCTCAGAGTTTACTCAGACTCATGTCCATTGAGTTGGTAATGCCATCCAACCATCTCATCCTCTGCTGTCCCCTTCTCCTCCCACTCTCAATCTTTCCCAGTATCAGGGTCTTTTCCAATGAGTCAGTTCTTAGAGTCAGGTGGCCAAAGTATTGGAGTTTCAGCTTCAGCATCAGTCCTTCCAATGAATATTCAGGACTGATCTCCTTTAGGATGGAGTAGTTTGATCCCCTTGCAGTCCAAGGGACTCTCAAGAGCCTTCTCCAACACCACAGTTCAAAAGCATCATTTCTTCTGTGCTCAGTTTTCTTTATAGTCCAACTCTCACATCCATACATGACCACTGGAAAAACCATAGCCTTGACTAGGCAGACCTTTGTTGGCAAAGTAATGTCTCAGCTTTTTAATATGCTGTATAGCTTGATCATATCTTTTCTTCCAAGGAGCAAGCATCTTTTAATTTCAAGGCTTCAGTCACCATCTGCAGTGACTTTGGAGCCCCACCCCCCCAAAAAAAGTCTGTCACTGTTTTCATTGTTTTCCCACCTATTTGTCATGAAGTGATGGGACTGGATGCCATGATCTTAGTTTTTTGAATGTTGTTTTAAGCCAGCTTTTTCACTCTCCTCTTTCACCTTCATCAAGAAGCTCTTAAGTTACTCTTCACTTTTTGCCATGAGGGTAGTGTCATCTGCATATCTAAGGTTACTGATATTTCTCCTAGCAGTCTTGATTTCAACCTGTGCTCGATCCAGCCTGGCATTTCACATGATATACTCTGCATATGAGTTAACTAAGCAGGGTGACAATGTAGCCTTGATCCCCAGTTTGTAACCAGTCCACTGTTCCATGTCCAGTTCTAAGTGTTGCTTCTTGACTTGCATACAGNGGTGTCATCTGCATATCTAAGGTTACTGATATTTCTCCTGGCAGTCTTGATTTCATCCTGTGCTTGATCCAGCATGGCATTTCACATGATATACTCTGCATATAAGTTAAATAAGCAGGGTGACAATGTAGCCTTGATCCCCAATTTGTAACCAGTCCACTGTTCCATGTCCAGTTCTAAGTGTTGCTTCTTGACTTGCATACAGATTTCTCAGGAGGCAGGTAAGGTGGTCTGATATTCACATCTCTTTCAGAATTTTCCACAGTTTGTTGTGATCCACAGTCAAGGGCTTTAGTGTAGTCAGTGAAGCAGAAGTAGATGTTTTTCTGAAATTCTTTTACTTTTTCTATGCTCCAACAGATGTTGGCAATTTGATCTCTAGTTCCTCTGCCTTTTCTAAATCCAACTTGAACATCTGGAAGTTCTTTGTTCATGTATTATTGAAGTCTGGCTTGGAGAATTTTGAGCATTACTTTGCTAGTGTGTGAGATGAGTGCAACTATGCAGCAGTATAAACATTCTTTGGTATTGCCCTTCTTTGGGACTGGAACAAAAGTTAACCTTTTCCAGTCCTAAGGCCACTGCTGAGTTTTCCAACTTTGCTGGTATATTGAGTGCAGCACTTTCACAGCATCATCTTTTAGGATCTGGAATACGTCAACTGAAATTCCATCACCTCCACTACTTTGTTAGTAGTGATGCTTCCTAAGGCCCACTTGACTTCACATTCTAGGATGTCTGCCTCTAGGTGAGTGATCACACCATTGTGGTTGTCTGGGTCATTAAGATCTTTTTTATATAGTTCTTCTCTGTGTTCTTGCCACCTTTTCTTAATTCCTTCTGCTTTTGCTAGGTCCATACTGTTTCTGTCCTTTATTGTGCCCATCTTTGCATGAGCTGTGGTGTTGGAGAAAAGTCTTGAGAGTCTCTTGGACTGCAAGGAGGTCAAACCAGTCAATCCTAAAGGAAATCAGCCCTGAATATTCATTGGAAGGACTGGTGCTGAAGCTGAAACTCCAATATTTTGGCCACCTGATGCAAAGAACTGATTCCTTGGAAAAGACCCTGATGCTGGGAAAGATTGAAGGCAGGAGGAGAAGGGACCACAGAAGATGAGATGGTTGGAAGGCATCACCGACTCAATGCACATGAGTTTGAGCAAGCTCCAGGAGTTGATGATGGACAGGGAAGCCTGCTGTGCTGCAGTCCATGGGGTTGCAAATAGTTGGACATGACTGAATGACTGAACTGACTTGCATGAAATGTTCCCTTGTTATCTCTAATTTTCTTAAGGAGATCTCTACTCTTTTCAGTTCTGTCGTTTTCCTCTCTTTCTTTGCATCCATCACTTAGGGAGGCTTTTTTATTTCTCCTTGCTATTGTTTGGAACTGGTCCTAAACTTTTTCTCGAGGAGGGAGGGTAAAGGACACTTTCTTATCTTATGGAACCTGTGAATCCATTCTATAAAAGTAAAATCACACCTCAAATATATTCCAAAATCTGCAGTTTTAGGAGCTCTCATGATATATCCATCTGCATGCGTGCATGTTAAGTTGCTTCAGTCATGTCCAACTCTTTGCAGTCCTATGGACTGTAGCCCACTGGGCTCCTCTGTCCATGGGATTCTCCAGGCAAGAATACTGCTGTGGGTTGCCATGTCCTTCTCCAGGGGATCTTCCTGACCCAGGGATCGAATCCGAGTCTTATATGTGTCTTGCACTGGCAGGTGGGTTCTTTATGACTAGTGCCATCTGCGAAGCCCGATATATCCATCTACCCCAGGTTAAAAGGCTCTTGATGCAGTTGTCTCCATTTACATATAAGAAACCAGACTAGAAGTGTTTAAGGACATCCAACCAGTTACTAGGAGAGCAGGGTCTGGGGGCCCCTGACTGTTACACTTCTCTTGTCATCCTGTGTGCCATGGACACATCTGTTCAGGATTGGGTACTATGCTTACCTCTGTCTAATAGTTTAATCAGCAGGCAAAGGGTTTCAAATATAGCATTGTATTTCTGCACCTTCTGTGACAGCTGTATAATAGATCTTTGAAAGCTCTCCACAACATTTTGTATCTGACGGCACATCCAGTTGATCCTGCAAAAGTCCTGTGATTTGCCTGGCTTGTTCTAAAGAGCTAATGGTTAATCTTCTCTAACCTGGGAGGACACAGCTGTCTCCATTTGATTGCCAACTGGGGGTTAATTTGGTGATTTTGTATTTGATCACTGCTTTTGAAAGTGCTCCAACTGTCTGCAATCACACCCAAAAGGAATTATGATGACATATGTGCTGTTTCTAATGATGAAAGTGGCAAAGTGACCATTTTTTCTAATTATCCGATAAATCACATTGTATCAATTGCTGGGCCTCTGTGATAGAGACTTCTGGTCATTAACAAAATTGGGTTTTCCTTTCTCTGGAGTAATTGAGGAGTTAGACTTACAGTTAAGCAAGGATATAACTAATTCTGGTCAATGATTTCAAGTGGACGTGATGTGGGCCATTTTCAGACCAAACCATGCAAAATCTGAGTAATTGAAGAAAGTTTACTAATGGAGTGAGTTGGATTTCTCAAGTTTACATAAATGCTTTCAAAGGGGGTGGGCTAGGTTTTAAGAAAACAGCAAGGAATGGTGGTACAGTCTGGTCTATTAACAGTAAGGTGGCATTACCTGGGTTTGGAAAGAGAAGAGGGCAGCTATCATAATGCATAGAGACAGAGACAGATAGAAAAATTCTGGTCCTCAGTAGAGAGATGCAGCCAGGCTAGCATGATCCCACAGAGTGTGAGTGGAAAAATAGCACCCGGAACTCACTTAACTTCTGCTTTTGTGGTCCAACCCATTGTTCAAACGCATTGAGAACCAGAGGGCAAGATCACACAGATCACACTCTTGTGACTGAATAGCTGGAGAATGCTGGTGAGGGGTTCTGGATGGGCAAAGGGAGCTGTACAGCAGAGAACCGCTCATTCACTCCCATCGCTGCAGTGGGCACAATGGAGGAGACACAGTTCCAGAACAGCCTGAAGGCTGAGCCCTGTGCATGCAGGACAGCAGTCCTGGAGGCTTGCTGGCTCCACCAGCAGCTTTGCATGAGCAAGAAACGATCTTGTGTTAAGCTACTGAGATTTCTTTGTTGTACTTAATGAAGACAACTACTCTGAATAAGCCCTTTGCAGGGGAAGAGACTGAATTTTCTTCTTGTTCAAGTACAAAGATAATAATATTTTCGAAGCCTGGATGGAAGAGTGAAATGTATCTCCTTGTTTCCTTGTGAACTCACTAAGCTTCCTTATCCTATTCAAGATCCCAGAAGGAGATTTTCTTACTGACTCAACCTAACCTCAAGTCTCCCATGAGTGATGTGTTTTAACATTCCTGGTCATTACTTTTGGTCATTTCAGTATCTGGAATATTGTGCTTAAAATATGTACATGTCATACATGATCAGTAATTCAAATTTTTTCCAGGGTCAGCCAAGCACTGTGCCAGGGTCAGTTTTTCAGAGTTATCAGTCACCCTTTTATCCACTTATCCCTTGTCACTTTTTTGGACGTAGACGTCAGTGCTTGGGTCTATACTCCAAGCTGGTGGTCGTGCAGATTCGTTCCTCAATGTTCACACCACATTCTACAAAAGCCTCTCTTGTTGTATTGAGATGGCTGTCTCAACTTAATAATGTGTAAACTCATTCTCCTGTTACTTTTAAAAAAAATATTGCATCCCAGTCTTCCAAGAAAAATGCCAGAGGTTAGATTGTGGAAATCTTTGAAGGCTGTTTATTGCTGTTCAGTTGCTCAGTCCTGTCTGACTCTTTGCAATCCCACCGACTGCAGAATGCGAGGCTTTCCTGTCCTTNCGGTGGTCATGCAGAATCATTCCTCAATGTTCACACCACGTTCTACAAAAGCCTCTCTTGTTGTATTGAGATGGCTGTCTCAACTTAATAATGTGTAAACTCATTCTCCTGTTACTTTAAAAAAAAATATTGCATCCCAGTCTTCCAAGAAAAATGCCAGAGGTTAGATTGTGGAAATCTTTGAAGGCCGTTTATTGCTGTTCAGTTGCTCAGTCCTGTCTGACTCTTTGCAATCCCACCGACTGCAGAATGCGAGGCTTTCCTGTCCTTCACTGTCTCCTGGAGTTTGCTCAAACTCATGTCCATTGAGTTGGTGATGACATCCAACCATCTCATTCTCTGTCATCCTCTGTCATCCACTTCTCCTCCTGTCTTCTATCTTTCCCAGCATCAGGGTCTATTATAATGAATTGGCTCTTTGCATCAGGTGGCCAAAGTATTGGAGCTTCAGTTTTAGCATCAGTCTTTCCAATGAATGTTCAGGGTTGATTTGCTTTAGGATAGACTGCTTTGATCTCCTTGCAATACAAGGGACTCTCAAGAGTCTTCTCCAACACCACAGTTCAAAAGCATCAGTTCTTCAGTGCTCAGCCTTCTCTATGGTCCAACTCTCACATTCATATGTGATTACTGGAAAAACCATAGCTTTGACTAGAAGGACCTTTGTTGGTAAAGTAATATCTCTGCTTTTGAATATGATGTCTGGGTTTGTCTTAGCTTTTCTTCCAAGAAGCAAGCATCTTTTAATTTCATGGCTGCAGTCACCACCTGCAATGATTTTGGAGCCCAAGAAAATAACGTCTGCCATAATTTCCATTGTTTCCCCATCTATTTGCCTTGAAGTGATGGGACCAGAAGCCATGATCTTAGTTTTTCGAATGTTGAATTTTAAGCCAGCTTTTTCACTCCCCTCTTTCACCTTCATCAAGAGGCTATTCAGTTCCTCTTTGCTTTCTGCCATAAAGGTGGTCATCTGAATATCTGAGGTTATTGATCTTTCACCCAGCAATCTTGATTCCAGCTTGTGCTTCATCCAGCCTGGTGCATAATATACTCTGCAAGGGCCATTATTCTGCCTGAAAGTATCAAAGTGTTAGTATTTCAGTCATGTCCAGCTCTTTGCTAGTCCATAAATTGGGCTCACCAGGCTTCTCTGTCCATGGGTTTCTCCAGGCAAGAATACTGGAGTGGGTTGCCATTCCTCTTTCTAGGAGATCTTCTGGACCCAGCGATCCAACCTGAGTCTTCTGCATTGTAGACAGGCTATTTACCATCTGAGGCACCAGGAAAGTGCATTGTTCTGCTTCTCATAGACAAAACTTTCTTTCCTCAAGGAGTTCATAACCCAGTGACACCATAAGAGACTCTACAATTTCTTCATATACATTCACACTTGTAAAAAGTAATCCTGATTAAGAAGGTTCATTAGCAAGGTTTAATGAACACACTACATTTTGTTTATGAATTTATGGTTCCCAAAGTTGTGCTCTCATTCAACTAAGAAGAGTAGTCAGGCTTCTTCTCTTGTTTCCCATTCACACCTCATTTTCTATAGAAACTAAAGAATATGACTTTTAATTTCATAACTTCTACATATTTAGGGAATGTTGATGACTTCCATATGGATGTGAAGAAAGCTGAGTGCTGAAGAATTGATGTTTTTGAACTGTGGTGTTAGAGAAGACTCTTGAGAGTCCCTTGGACTGCAAGATCCAACCAGTCCATTCTGAAAGAGATCAGCCCTGGGATTTCTTTGGAGAGAATGATGCTGAAGCTGAAACTCCAGTACTTTGCCAACTCATGCAAAGAGTTGACTCATTGCAAAAGACTCTGATGCTGGGAGGGATTGGGGGCAGGAGGAGAAGAGGACGACAGAGGATGAGATGGCTGGATGGCATCTTTGACTCAATTGACGTGAGTCTGAGAGAACTCCGGGTGTTGGTGATGGACAGGGAGGACTGGCGTGCTGCAATTCATGGGGTCGCAAAGAGTTGGACACGACTGAGCGACTGAATTGAATTGAATTGATGACTTCCAAGCCCAGTATTGGACACTGAGAAGGGAGGACTCTGCAAAAGTATGGAAATTCCAAAGATGTAATTAACACAAACTAAAACAGTTTGACAGTCATATCTTACAGAATCTAAGAAAAGTCAAAGGATGTACTTTCAAGGATCCAGGCTTAATAAGCTCAAAGATGGGAAAAAGAAAGCATGTCATGAGCTGGTCTTGGGCAGAGGGGATGGGAAGAAGGCATCCCAGGTGTAGGAATTTACAGGCAATTTTGGTGAAGAATGATCTGGTCTAACATTTTTGCCAAAATATCCAAACAAGAATGATCCAGAAGAGTAGGTGATACCAAATTAGATGCATTTGGCTTTAAACTCTGTTATTTAAAAATTGTTTGGGGAAATTATATTTCATTTAGAAAAATATAAAAATGAAAGCACATGTCCTACACATAAAAATGTGCTAACAAGTTTATGTATTTTTAGATCAGTTCCAAACAGAATCTTTTACCCTCCTCTCCTCCTCATCTCTTGCCCTCAGGAATAATTCACCCGGAAACATCTTTCTAAAGTTCTGTCATGAGAGGGTTTTCTTGGTCTAGGGGAGAGAAATTAAGATCCTCTGGAAGCAACGCCAATTGCATGTTGTGTACAATTTGTGATTCTGCCTAGGTTCCATGAGAGATTCATATTTATGCAATTTTGTGTTGTATAACCCACATTCATTTATATTTCCATGACTTACTGGTAATGGCACTAATTATGCAGTTGGCAGACAGGAGTGAAGTGACAGTTATGACAATTTTGTCAACAGTAGGGTGTTTGATTGTAAACTGTTTCCATCGAGAAATCCTCCAAGTTAATTTATTTTCTCCATATTGCCAGCAGAAAGAATAGCACTGCTTGACTCAGACTGTGAAACTTAGAACTCTCCCGACTTTATTAGCATCCAGAAGGGAGTCCTGGGAGAGAGAAGAGCCAAAGGGAGTTGCTTCTGGCACTACTTAACAGTAAAGACAAACATCATAGTTAGTAAAGATAATCTGANACTTCTACATATTTAGGGAATGTTGATGACTTCCATATGGATGTGAAGAAAGCTGAGTGCTGAAGAATTGATGTTTTTGAACTGTGGTGTTAGAGAAGACTCTTGAGAGTCCCTTGGACTGCAAGATCCAACCAGTCCATTCTGAAAGAGATCAGCCCTGGGATTTCTTTGGAGAGAATGATGCTGAAGCTGAAACTCCAGTACTTTGCCAACTCATGCAAAGAGTTGACTCATTGCAAAAGACTCTGATGCTGGGAGGGATTGGGGGCAGGAGGAGAAGAGGACGACAGAGGATGAGATGGCTGGATGGCATCTTTGACTCAATTGACGTGAGTCTGAGAGAACTCCGGGTGTTGGTGATGGACAGGGAGGACTGGCGTGCTGCAATTCATGGGGTCGCAAAGAGTTGGACACGACTGAGCGACTGAATTGAATTGAATTGATGACTTCCAAGCCCAGTATTGGACACTGAGAAGGGAGGACTCTGCAAAAGTATGGAAATTCCAAAGATGTAATTAACACAAACTAAAACAGTTTGACAGTCATATCTTACAGAATCTAAGAAAAGTCAAAGGATGTACTTTCAAGGATCCAGGCTTAATAAGCTCAAAGATGGGAAAAAGAAAGCATGTCATGAGCTGGTCTTGGGCAGAGGGGATGGGAAGAAGGCATCCCAGGTGTAGGAATTTACAGGCAATTTTGGTGAAGAATGATCTGGTCTAACATTTTTGCCAAAATATCCAAACAAGAATGATCCAGAAGAGTAGGTGATACCAAATTAGATGCATTTGGCTTTAAACTCTGTTATTTAAAAATTGTTTGGGGAAATTATATTTCATTTAGAAAAATATAAAAATGAAAGCACATGTCCTACACATAAAAATGTGCTAACAAGTTTATGTATTTTTAGATCAGTTCCAAACAGAATCTTTTACCCTCCTCTCCTCCTCATCTCTTGCCCTCAGGAATAATTCACCCGGAAACATCTTTCTAAAGTTCTGTCATGAGAGGGTTTTCTTGGTCTAGGGGAGAGAAATTAAGATCCTCTGGAAGCAACGCCAATTGCATGTTGTGTACAATTTGTGATTCTGCCTAGGTTCCATGAGAGATTCATATTTATGCAATTTTGTGTTGTATAACCCACATTCATTTATATTTCCATGACTTACTGGTAATGGCACTAATTATGCAGTTGGCAGACAGGAGTGAAGTGACAGTTATGACAATTTTGTCAATAGTAGGGTGTTTGATTGTAAACTGTTTCCATCGAGAAATCCTCCAAGTTAATTTATCCAAGTTAATTTATTTTCTCCATATTGCCAGCAGAAAGAATAGCACTGCTTGACTCAGACTGTGAAACTTAGAACTCTCCCAACTTTATTAGCATCCAGAAGGGAGTCCTGGGAGAGAGAAGAGCCAAAGGGAGTTGCTTCTGGCACTACTTAACAGTAAAGACAAACATCATAGTTAGTAAAGATAATCTGGAACTTTTTGCAAGTACAGTCTCTTTTATGAGCTGTCTGGTTGGAGCAAATGGAAAAGAAATGAGCACTGGCATTTCTCTGCATCACTTATTGCTTTCCATATGTCAGCAAATTTGAGTTTGCCCTTCTGATTTGTTCCAGACTGAATCATTTTTGTTGTTGTTTAGTCACTAAGTCATATATGTCTCTTGCTGACCCCATGGACTGACACATAACAGGCTTCCCTGTCCTTCCCCATCACCCAGAGTTTGTTCAGGTCCATGTCCATTGAGTTGGTGATGCTCTCTACCCATCTCATCCTCTGTCATCCTCTTCTCCTGCCCTCAGTCTTTCCCAGCAGCAGGGTCTTTTTCAAATGAGTCAGCTCTTCGCGTCAGGTGGCCAAAGTATTGGAGCTTCAATATGAGTCTTTCCAATGAATGTTTTGGGTTGATTTCCTTTAGGAGTGGCTGGTTTAATCTCCTTGCTGTCCAAGGGACTCTCAAGAGTCTTCTCCAGCACCACAATTTGTAAGCATCAATTCTTGTTTATGCTCATAATGTTGCCTAGTCACCCCTCACATGTGAATTTACCACTCTCTGCTCTGCCCCTTTATGTCACCAACTTCCCCTTTTCAATTCTAATCTAGACATGCATTTTATATTATCTTTTGGTTTTTCCCCCTTGCCATCTAGGGCTTCAGGCTGGTAAAGATTTTTGGCCTCTCTTGTGAATGACACTAAATTAGGTTCAGCTGAGCCTCACCAAACTGATAACACATCCCAACTCAAATCTTCTCAGCACATGAGGTTGCTAATGTGGTCCATGATGACAGTAGGAAATGGAGTTAAAGTAAGTTTCAGGTATGGAAAAAAAGGGGCCCTGTAGTCAAAGCTACGTTTTTTCCAGTAGTCATGTATGGATGTAAAAGTTGGACCATAAAGAAGTCTGAGTGCCTAGGAAATGATGCTTTCAAACTGTAGTGCTGGAGAAGACTCTTGAGAGTCCCTTGGACTGCAAAGAGATCAAACCAGTCAATCCTAAAAGGAAATCAACCCTGACTATTAATTGGAAGGACTGATGCTGAAGCTGAAGCCCCAATATTTTGGCCACCTGATACAAAGAGCCAACTCATTGGAAAAGCCCCTGATGCCAGAAAAGATTGAGAGCAGGAGGAGAAGGGGGCACCAGAGGTGAAGATGGTTGGATGGCATCACTGAATCAATGGACATGAGTTTGAGCAAACCCTGGGAGATAGTGAAGGACAGGGAAGCCTGGCGTGCTGTAGTTCATGGGGTTGCAAAGAGTCAGACATGACTTAGCAGCTGAGAAACAAATGGGAAAAAAGAACCAATAATTTTCTTTTGTTAAGAAAACCAATAGTAAACTTTTTGTTGTTTTTCACATATCTTAGCTGTAGAAGTGAGGAGGACTAAGAAGTTAGGGACNCTTTCTGACCTAGGGACTGAAAACAGTGTCTCCTGAGTCTACTGCATTGCAGGCAGATTCGTTACTTGCTAAACCATTGGGGAAGCTCCATGAGAGGAGCAGGATAGAAGTAATGAGATAAAGTGAGTGTTACTCAACTTGAGTGTCCAGGGTACTAGGGAGAAGGGTAGATGTGGTGAGCATACATCCCATCTGAGACACTTCATTTCAAGCAGCTTCATATGACTATTACCATGTGGGATATCTGGTTTAGGGATGAAAAATTTTGGAGTTTCAAAAGTACTTGGCATTTCTGGCTTTTGTGTAAAGTATCCTGGATTTAACTGTTAGGCCAAACAGAGCACATCTTTGGCCACTATTTAGTAACTTCTTCTGTAAAGGATAATAACCCCTGAAGAATTTCCTCTGACCTGTCCCTTTATCAAGTTAAGACCTAGGGAAGGTTTTTTTTTTTTGAAATCACCTTCCCTGGTCGCTTAGACGGTAAAGCGTCTACCTGCAATGCGGGAGACCTGAGTTCGATTCCTGGGTCGGGAAGATCCCCTGGAGAAGGAAATGGCAATCCACTCCAGCATTCTTGCCTGGAAATCCCATGGACGGAGAGGTCTGATAGGTTATAGACATGGGATCGCAAAGAATCGGACACAACTGAGCAACTTCACTTTCACTAAGGTAATGGGCCTGGAACTAGTACACTTCAAAGAGTGTCTATACATAGCCATAGTCTAGGAGAGGGAGATGGGGATAACAAAGATACCACACTGAGGGAGCAGACAAGTGTGGGCTACAAAGCAAGGATTTAGGGAGCAAAGAAGCAAATGATACTACGTTAGGGAGGTCAGATCCTGGCTGAAGAATACTCTGCAAAGGATCCAGAGAGAGAAAGAAAGATGATACTGTGGGAAATGCAAGAAAAAACAATTTTTCTTACTTCACAGTTTTGCTTGGGGCTATCTGTGAGGCTGTTGGTGTGAAAGTAAGAACAGAACTTTGGTCTCCAAAGAGAATTTCTTGGCCAAGAAGCAAAAAAGATTACAGTAATGACATGTAATAATTCTAAACATGGAATGCCTTTAAAGATTGCAAAGGTTAGATTTTGCTTTTTTTTTTTTAAGTTTAGGTTTTTCATTTATAGATAATAATTTAATAGCACAGTTTGTAGGCCCAGGAATGACAAGACTTTAGTCATCGTTAGACAAAGTCTAGCTGCATATAAACACTATCTGTGCGCCGCCATGTTTTTTTATTTGTATGCAGTGTTTGTCAGCATGGCAGCCATGGACAATGATAAAGTGCATTTTTCTGCTTGGGTGGTTAGCCCTTTCATTTTTACAAGTGACAAAATAAAAATCTGCTGAAGAGTGAACATGCTGCTTTCACTGTGTCATCTCAGCCCTGCAGGTCATTTTATTATAAAAATGTAAAAATCCAGTCAATTTTATTTAATCAGCTGAAAAGGAAAAGTGTTTCCAGGTCATTAATCAAGTGCTCCTTCTCTGTGGGACTTGTCTCTTCAGAAACTGCCATATGAATCATTAATAAAGCTGGAAAGATTTTTTTTTTTACCAGCATGTTTTTGAGAAACCTAGATGTTATTAATATAACAGAAGTAAAGTAATTTTAGGTCAACAAATAAACCCTTCATTGCCATTGCCTCCAGATCTGTACCTATGTTATTAAAATCAGCTAATTCTTTACTTTCTAAACATTTAATTGTTGGAAATGTTGGAAATGATCAGCTGTTAGATTGTATATGATTATATATTCCATAATTACATGTTTTCCTGAATGTTACCTAACCTTATATTTACAGTAAACTTTTATTATGTGAATTGATCAAAACATAATGAGACAGTAAGAAGAGATAATTACTACTGTATCTATAATAATAATAATGATAGTAATTAAACACAGCAAACTGCATTCACATAATGTCAAGCTTGTGCTTAAATCCATAAAAGCAAGTCATGAAACAGAAGCTTGAAATACGCTCCTAGAGGAATTTTGCTGCTTGTGTTGACATTGTTCACAGGGCTTAATTTTAAAAGGTGGTCTTCATATGCATGAAGAATTTTCTGGGGTTTGGTCAGCAATTATCATTCATGTTAGAGATCTCTTCTCATTAAACGTGTCCGTTTTTGAGAATCATACTTAGAATGAAGCCAAATGAGTCAACAGACAAGGGAAAAGGGAAAGAGGGACCACNGGTGGTCTTCATATGCATGAAGAATTTTCTGGGGTTTGGTCAGCAATTATCATTCATGTTAGAGATCTCTTCTCATTAAACGTGTCCGTTTTTGAGAATCATACTTAGAATGAAGCCAAATGAGTCAACAGACAAGGGAAAAGGGAAAGAGGGACCACATTTCTGAAAGAATATGAATCACAACTCAAGGAAGTCAAGAATAAGAAACATTAACAAATATGCAATTACATTAAATAATCCCACAATCTTTCAATTTATCCATTACTTTTTTGGATCAAACATATCCCAGGCACCATATTCTCTTCTTTTTCTCATTGTCAATATCTTAGTCCATTTGGCCTAGACTAGTTGACTTATAGTGAAAGTGAAGATAGCTCAGTTGTGTCCCACTCTTTGCAGAACCCGTGGACTGTACCCCGCCAGACTTCTCTGTCTATGGAATTCTCCAGGCAAGAATACTGGAGTGTGTAGCCATTCCCTTTTCCGGGGGATCTTCCTGACGCAGGAATTGAACCCAGGTCTCCTACATTGCAGGCAGATTCTTTACAGTCTGAGCCCTCTTAACCATCTGAGCCACAGGGAAACCTTTGACTTATAAATAACAGAAATTTATTTCTGACAGTTCCATGGGCTTGGAAGTCCAGGATCAAAGCACTGGCAGATTTGATGGGGTCTGGTGGAAACCCACTTCGTGGTTCATGGGGCGACTTCTTTTCACTGTTCCCTCACATGGCAAAAGGAGCTCTCTGGATGCCTCTTCTCTATGGGCACTAATCCCATTCATGAAGATTCCACCTTCATGATCTAATCACCTTCCAAAGGTCCCATTTCCAAATTCCATTATATTGGGGATTAGATTTCAACATATGAATTTTGTATGGACACAAGCAATCAGTCCATAGCATCACTGTAATATAAACATTCTGAAATTCATATAAAATCTTCTGATTTGTATGTCCTTATCATTAGGTGATTTATACTTTATATCAACTTATGGTGTTGATATTTAAGATTCAAATTTATCTACTTATGTTCAAACTCTCAAAGATTTCCTGCCCCCCAAAATCTGGTACAGTGACTCCTTCATCCCATGTTTATGATTCAATATTTAATAAATATACTTTTTATCTATATATAATTGTGTGCCAAACATATGAAGCTCCTGTTTTCCATTGTAACATCAGGTCTCATGATTATTTATATCACATGAACTTGTTATTCAAAGAACTCACTAGACACACACATACTTAAAACATACACATATACACTTCCTTACTGTTAAGTATCTTTTGAGTCATTGTCAAGCAGTGCATAACTCAGATGCACTTTTGGGGAAATTTAAACAAAACAAATCTCTTAATGATTTTTGTAATAATACAAACATTAACAAAAAGTGTATCTTTGCTTGGCACATATTGAAATAAATTGTCTTTTCTGGTAAAATGAAAATTTTTATCTAAAAGGTAAAAAAATTGATATTTACTGAGTATTTTTATGTCATTGAAAAATTTGTTTGCAGGTACCAAAACCAAATCATAGCAGTATACCTTAAATAAAATATAAATTAATATTAAAATTATCTTATAAAATATGTAATGCTTGATTTATATCATAGCAGCATATAGGAGAAACACCCAAACCAATCATGCAAAGANAGGGACTCTCAAGAGTCTTCTCCAACACCACAGTTCAAAAGCATCAGTTCTTTGGCCCTCAGCTTTCTTTATGGTCCAACTCTCACATCCAGACTACTGGAAAAACCATAGCTTTGACTATATGAACCTTTGTCAGTAAGTAATTTCTCTGCTTTTTAACATGCTGTCTACCTTCAAGTATTATGGTCATAATTTTCTTTTCTTTTTTGTTTTTCAAAATAGGTTATAACTCATTTCTGTACTTAATTACTTTGGTGCTCTATATGAATCTGCCTGCAGTGCAGGAGACGCAGTTTTGATCCTGGGTTGGAGAGATTCCCTGGCAACCCACTCCAGTATTCCTGCCTGGAAAATCCCATAGACAGGAGAGTCTAGTGTGTTATAGTCCAAAGGGTCACAAAGAGTCAGACAAGACTGATCAACTAAGCCCATACACATAGTCCATATTAGGACAATTGGCACTCCTTCAATTGAGCCTTATGTCCTAGGACAGACCCCAACTTTTTTTAACTTGTGAAACAAAGCAAAATGTTTCAAGTTCATTTTGTACCTACCCTGCCACAGACCTGAAACGACCCATTTCTGTAAGGTGACCTGGTTGCTTTTGGTGGGAAACAGAGACCAAGATCTGGGCGTTAGGTGTGCTCTTTGATGCTAGGGTGTCTTTACTTCTTGGCTCTTTCAGAGGACAAAACCAATAAGTAAATGTATGTATTTATGTATACATATGAATATGCATACACACACATGCCTTCATATATTTCTGTGCACATAAGCATGCCTATACACATACATAAACACATTTTTGAAAACACGAGTTCACAGTCACACTAATACTTTCAACTCCAGTCCATTCTCATAAAGTTCTTTCTTGCCTTCTCATTTCCCCATGTATACATGTCCTTTCTTCCATAGTGAGAACCCTGGTTTCCAAAAATATTAATATATCACTAAATTGCTCAGTCCTGTAACACATCTAAAATAGGGTCAGAATTGCTTTTCCATATCACTATGGTAAATAAACCTAATGTTCTATATTTGACTTATTTCACTTTCATGTTGTCTATATTTCTTCTGTTGTCACAAATGATAGAATTTCCCTCCTTTTTTAAGGCTGAATAATATAAATATAGAATACATTTTCTTTATTCATCTATCAGTGAACATTTCAACTGCTTC
Organism: Raphicerus campestris; assembly: GCA_006410735.1. Classification (NCBI taxonomy): domain Eukaryota; kingdom Metazoa; phylum Chordata; class Mammalia; order Artiodactyla; family Bovidae; genus Raphicerus; species Raphicerus campestris. The sequence goes on from SJYW01010380.1 coordinate 458,102, forward strand.
CACGTGTTGACTATTGTGGATAATACTGCAATGAATGGGGGGGGGTGCAGATTTCTCTTAGAGATCCTGATTGCGTTGGATATACACCCAGAAATGGGATTGCAGCATCATATTTAGGTTCTAGTTTTAGTATTCTGAGAAAATTCCACATTGTTTTCTATGTACTCTGCTGTGCTCAGTTGCTCAGTCGTGTCCGACTCTTTGCGACCCCATGGACTGTAGCCCACCAGGCTCCTCTGTCCAAGAGATTCTCCAAGCAAGAATACTGGAGTGGGTTGCCATTTCCTCCTCCAGGGGATCTTCTCAACCCAGGGACCAAACCCAGGTTTCCCACATTGCAGGTGGCTTTTTTACCAGCTGAGCTCCCAGGGAAGCCCTGCTTTCCATAGAACTGCACAAGTTTACATGCACATCAGCAGTATCCAAAGGCTCCCTTTTCTCCACATTCTTGTCAGTAGTTGTTTTCTTTTGTCTTTCTGATATTAACCATTCTAACAGTTGTTACTTAATATCTTACTGTGGTTTTGATTCACATTTCTCTGATGATTAGTGATGCTGAGCCCTTTTTCGCATACCTGTTAGCCATTGGTACATCTTCTTTGGAGAATTATATTTATTTTCTTTACCTGTTTTTAAATGAGTTATGGGGGGTTGTGTGTTTTTGTTTGTTTTGTTGCTATTGAGTCATAGGAGCTTCTTATATGTTTTGGATATTAAAACTATACTATATAAGAATTTGCCTGCCAGTGCAAGAGGCGCAAGAGATGCAGGTTTGATCTCCGACTGAAGATTCCCAGGAGTACAAAACATCAAGCCACTCCAGTATTCTTGCCTGGAAAATTCCATGGACAGAAGAGCCTGGTGAGCTATAGTCATTGGGGCTGCAAAGAGTCAGACATGACTGAGCCCACACACAGCAAGCCTTTTGCTACACTCAGGTTATAGGGGAATTTACCTCTCTTTCCTTCTAGTATGTGTACAGATTTATTTTTTTTTAGCACTTAGATACTATATCTACTGGGGATTAATTTTTATTTATGGTTTGAGGAATAGATCTAATTTTATTTTTTTCCAAATGACTAACCAATTCTCTCAGCATCATTTGTTAAAGAGGTTATTGTTATACCTGTGATCTGAGATACCTGTTTGCATGTTTTTCTTAACTATGCACGCAGTTCCAGTATTTTTTCTCTTCTTGAGCCTTGCCACTCTATTTTAATTGTGTAGGAATTGTTACATTTCAATATCTGATAAGTTTATTCTTCCCCTAACCTCCACCCACTCAGCTCTTCCATGTCAGCGTTTTCCTAGCTATTCTTTATGTTTTATTTTCCTAACTCATCTAGCTCCATTAAGAAGCTCCTTAGGATTTTATTGGGATTGCATTACACTTATAAACTAACTTAGGGAGAACTGACATCTGGATAACACTGACACATCTGAACCGAGAACAAGGGACGGTGTTCTTTCTGTTCAGTTATTCGCAGGACACATTGCTCCGTTATTTCCTTCTTTTCCTTCACAGACTCATCTCTCAGAGGTACCATGCCTTTCTACACAGCAGTGTCTCTCCCACAAATAATGTTTTTTGAGGCTGTCCTTTCTGGTCCCACCCACTTCCAAGCTCTTTTTCCATAGCAGTGCTATGACTCTCCAGCTCCCGACTGGTGTTATTTTGTACTTAGAATTTCACCTCTTCTTTCTGAGGACCATTTCGTCTATACTTCTTGTAAGCCCTCTATCCCTCCTGCTCTTTTTCACACCTCTTTCCATTCTCCCTCCTCCATCCGCAAGCTCTTGGAAACACGGTGTGAGCAGGGGAGACCAAGTGGAATTTCTTTGGCCGTGCTGGGTGGTAACACAGGTGTTCTGCGTTGCGGTGTGCGGGCTTCTGCAGCCGTGGCACAAGGGATTAGTTGCCCCGTACATGTGCGGTCTTAGCTCCCTGACCAGAAAGGGAACTTGTGTTCCCTACATTGGAAGGTGGACTCTTCACCACTGGGCCACCAGGCAAGTCCTCATCACTGGAACTTGTTGCTGTCTTTATCTACCCTCTGGTGATTTATGGGCTTCCCTGGTGGTTCAGATAGTAAAGAGCCCACCTGCAATGGAGGAGACCTGGGTTCGATCCCTGGGCCAGAAAGATCCCCTGGAGAAGGGCATGGCAACCCACTCCAGTATTCTTGCCTGGAGAGTCCCACGAATACAGGAGCCTGGTGGGCTACAGTCCATGGGGTCGCAAAGAGTTGGACATGACTGAGAGAGTCATCTCGCTCTCATATAATGTAAATGTTGTGGCATTCTCTGTCTTCTGGAAGTGCGGAAGGCACGAGTTCCTTTTTGTCTCCTATGTTTGCCTTCTGGGTTTCAGGGTTGTTTGGGGAGGGAGGCCAAGGTTCAGAGTCCTCCCATCATTGTTCTCCCAACCCTGAACACTATTTTAACAGGCTTGATATCAAGGTAAAACCAGAGGTAAATTTCAAATAAAAATTGTCTCCCCTACCAGTCCCAGAGAAGGACTTGAGGACTTATGTTCACAGACTATGAAGTTAAGAGAGGATGCAGTTTCAACTGATGAAGTTCTGTGCCTCTACACAAAAGGGGCTTGTGCAGGGAAACTTTTAAAGTCAAAGTTAAGGAGTCCAGTTAGCTCATGTTTGGTTGATTATGAGGAGAGACTTTCAGGAGTAAGTGTAGGTAAAATTATAAATCATAGACTTGAAGTGAATCTGGATTTGACTTAATTTGATTGCCATCCCTGGGGCTTTTTCCCACTATAGTAACTGAGGCACTCTAAATTAGGTTGTGGGGCTTCCCTGGTGGCTCAGTGGCAAAGAATCCAGTGGTAAAGGAGATGGGGGTTTGATCCCTGAGTTGGGAAGATACCCTGGAGAAGAAAATGCACCCCACTCCAGTATTGTTGTCTGGAAAATCCCGTGGACAGAGGAGCCTGGAGGGCTACAGTCCTTCCGGTCAAAAAAGAGTCAGACGTGACTGAGTGACTGAACAACAAGATTTTAGATTGTGTCTAGAATGATTCACAAATCCAATGGCACCACAAATAGTTCCCCACCCTCCCCACATCATGTCCTACTATTTGACAGTGAAAAAGTATATGACCTGTGAAACTGAGTGGGCACCTATTTGGGAGACACCAATAATAAACTGTGGAAAATTCTGAGACAGATGGGAATACCAGACCACCTGACCTGCCTCTTGAGAAATCTGTATGCAGGCCAGGAAGCAACAGTTATAACTGAACATGGAACAACAGACTGGAATAGGAAAAGGAGTACGTCAAGGCTGTATATTGTCACCTTGCTTATTTAACGTCTATGCAGAGAANTGCCTTCTCATTTCCCCATGTATACATGTCCTTTCTTCCATAGTGAGAACCCTGGTTTCCAAAAATATTAATATATCACTAAATTGCTCAGTCCTGTAACACATCTAAAATAGGGTCAGAATTGCTTTTCCATATCACTATGGTAAATAAACCTAATGTTCTATATTTGACTTATTTCACTTTCATGTTGTCTATATTTCTTCTGTTGTCACAAATGATAGAATTTCCCTCCTTTTTTAAGGCTGAATAATATAAATATAGAATACATTTTCTTTATTCATCTATCAGTGAACATTTCAACTGCTTCCACGTGTTGACTATTGTGGATAATACTGCAATGAATGGGGGGGGGTGCAGATTTCTCTTAGAGATCCTGATTGCGTTGGATATACACCCAGAAATGGGATTGCAGCATCATATTTAGGTTCTAGTTTTAGTATTCTGAGAAAATTCCACATTGTTTTCTATGTACTCTGCTGTGCTCAGTTGCTCAGTCGTGTCCGACTCTTTGCGACCCCATGGACTGTAGCCCACCAGGCTCCTCTGTCCAAGAGATTCTCCAAGCAAGAATACTGGAGTGGGTTGCCATTTCCTCCTCCAGGGGATCTTCTCAACCCAGGGACCAAACCCAGGTTTCCCACATTGCAGGTGGCTTTTTTACCAGCTGAGCTCCCAGGGAAGCCCTGCTTTCCATAGAACTGCACAAGTTTACATGCACATCAGCAGTATCCAAAGGCTCCCTTTTCTCCACATTCTTGTCAGTAGTTGTTTTCTTTTGTCTTTCTGATATTAACCATTCTAACAGTTGTTACTTAATATCTTACTGTGGTTTTGATTCACATTTCTCTGATGATTAGTGATGCTGAGCCCTTTTTCGCATACCTGTTAGCCATTGGTACATCTTCTTTGGAGAATTATATTTATTTTCTTTACCTGTTTTTAAATGAGTTATGGGGGGTTGTGTGTTTTTGTTTGTTTTGTTGCTATTGAGTCATAGGAGCTTCTTATATGTTTTGGATATTAAAACTATACTATATAAGAATTTGCCTGCCAGTGCAAGAGGCGCAAGAGATGCAGGTTTGATCTCCGACTGAAGATTCCCAGGAGTACAAAACATCAAGCCACTCCAGTATTCTTGCCTGGAAAATTCCATGGACAGAAGAGCCTGGTGAGCTATAGTCATTGGGGCTGCAAAGAGTCAGACATGACTGAGCCCACACACAGCAAGCCTTTTGCTACACTCAGGTTATAGGGGAATTTACCTCTCTTTCCTTCTAGTATGTGTACAGATTTATTTTTTTTTAGCACTTAGATACTATATCTACTGGGGATTAATTTTTATTTATGGTTTGAGGAATAGATCTAATTTTATTTTTTTCCAAATGACTAACCAATTCTCTCAGCATCATTTGTTAAAGAGGTTATTGTTATACCTGTGATCTGAGATACCTGTTTGCATGTTTTTCTTAACTATGCACGCAGTTCCAGTATTTTTTCTCTTCTTGAGCCTTGCCACTCTATTTTAATTGTGTAGGAATTGTTACATTTCAATATCTGATAAGTTTATTCTTCCCCTAACCTCCACCCACTCAGCTCTTCCATGTCAGCGTTTTCCTAGCTATTCTTTATGTTTTATTTTCCTAACTCATCTAGCTCCATTAAGAAGCTCCTTAGGATTTTATTGGGATTGCATTACACTTATAAACTAACTTAGGGAGAACTGACATCTGGATAACACTGACACATCTGAACCGAGAACAAGGGACGGTGTTCTTTCTGTTCAGTTATTCGCAGGACACATTGCTCCGTTATTTCCTTCTTTTCCTTCACAGACTCATCTCTCAGAGGTACCATGCCTTTCTACACAGCAGTGTCTCTCCCACAAATAATGTTTTTTGAGGCTGTCCTTTCTGGTCCCACCCACTTCCAAGCTCTTTTTCCATAGCAGTGCTATGACTCTCCAGCTCCCGACTGGTGTTATTTTGTACTTAGAATTTCACCTCTTCTTTCTGAGGACCATTTCGTCTATACTTCTTGTAAGCCCTCTATCCCTCCTGCTCTTTTTCACACCTCTTTCCATTCTCCCTCCTCCATCCGCAAGCTCTTGGAAACACGGTGTGAGCAGGGGAGACCAAGTGGAATTTCTTTGGCCGTGCTGGGTGGTAACACAGGTGTTCTGCGTTGCGGTGTGCGGGCTTCTGCAGCCGTGGCACAAGGGATTAGTTGCCCCGTACATGTGCGGTCTTAGCTCCCTGACCAGAAAGGGAACTTGTGTTCCCTACATTGGAAGGTGGACTCTTCACCACTGGGCCACCAGGCAAGTCCTCATCACTGGAACTTGTTGCTGTCTTTATCTACCCTCTGGTGATTTATGGGCTTCCCTGGTGGTTCAGATAGTAAAGAGCCCACCTGCAATGGAGGAGACCTGGGTTCGATCCCTGGGCCAGAAAGATCCCCTGGAGAAGGGCATGGCAACCCACTCCAGTATTCTTGCCTGGAGAGTCCCACGAATACAGGAGCCTGGTGGGCTACAGTCCATGGGGTCGCAAAGAGTTGGACATGACTGAGAGAGTCATCTCGCTCTCATATAATGTAAATGTTGTGGCATTCTCTGTCTTCTGGAAGTGCGGAAGGCACGAGTTCCTTTTTGTCTCCTATGTTTGCCTTCTGGGTTTCAGGGTTGTTTGGGGAGGGAGGCCAAGGTTCAGAGTCCTCCCATCATTGTTCTCCCAACCCTGAACACTATTTTAACAGGCTTGATATCAAGGTAAAACCAGAGGTAAATTTCAAATAAAAATTGTCTCCCCTACCAGTCCCAGAGAAGGACTTGAGGACTTATGTTCACAGACTATGAAGTTAAGAGAGGATGCAGTTTCAACTGATGAAGTTCTGTGCCTCTACACAAAAGGGGCTTGTGCAGGGAAACTTTTAAAGTCAAAGTTAAGGAGTCCAGTTAGCTCATGTTTGGTTGATTATGAGGAGAGACTTTCAGGAGTAAGTGTAGGTAAAATTATAAATCATAGACTTGAAGTGAATCTGGATTTGACTTAATTTGATTGCCATCCCTGGGGCTTTTTCCCACTATAGTAACTGAGGCACTCTAAATTAGGTTGTGGGGCTTCCCTGGTGGCTCAGTGGCAAAGAATCCAGTGGTAAAGGAGATGGGGGTTTGATCCCTGAGTTGGGAAGATACCCTGGAGAAGAAAATGCACCCCACTCCAGTATTGTTGTCTGGAAAATCCCGTGGACAGAGGAGCCTGGAGGGCTACAGTCCTTCCGGTCAAAAAAGAGTCAGACGTGACTGAGTGACTGAACAACAAGATTTTAGATTGTGTCTAGAATGATTCACAAATCCAATGGCACCACAAATAGTTCCCCACCCTCCCCACATCATGTCCTACTATTTGACAGTGAAAAAGTATATGACCTGTGAAACTGAGTGGGCACCTATTTGGGAGACACCAATAATAAACTGTGGAAAATTCTGAGACAGATGGGAATACCAGACCACCTGACCTGCCTCTTGAGAAATCTGTATGCAGGCCAGGAAGCAACAGTTATAACTGAACATGGAACAACAGACTGGAATAGGAAAAGGAGTACGTCAAGGCTGTATATTGTCACCTTGCTTATTTAACGTCTATGCAGAGAACATCATGAGAAATGCTGGGCTGGAAGAAACACAAGCTGGAATCAAGATTGCTGGGAGAAATATTAATAACCTCAGATATGCCAATGACACCACCCTTATGGCAGAAAAAGTGAAGAAGAACTAAAAAGCCTCTTGATGAAAGTGAAAGAGGAAAGTGAAAAAGTTGGCTTAAAGCTCAACATTCGAAAATGAAGATCATGGCATCCAGTCCCATCACTTCATGTGAAATAGATGAGAAAACAGTGGAAACAGTGTTAGACTTTATTTTGGGGGTCTCCAAAATCACTGCAGATGGTGATTGCAGCCATGAAATTAGAAGACGCTTACTCCTTGGACGAAAAGTTATGACCAACCTAGATAGCATATTCAAAAGCAGAGACATTACTTTGCCAACAAAGGTCCGTCTAGTCAAGGCTAATGTTTTTCCTGTGGTCATGTATGGATGTGAGAGTTGGACTGTGAAGAAGGCTAAGCGCCGAAGAATTGATGCTTCTGAACTGTGGTTTTGGAGAAGACTTTTGAGAGTCCTTTGGACTGCAAGGAGATCCAACCAATCCATTCTGAAGATCAGCCCTGGGATTTCTTTGGAAGGAATGATGCTGAAGCTGAAACTCCAGTACTTTGGCCACCTCATGAGAAGAGTTGACTCATTGGAAAAAACTCTGATGCTGGGAGGGATTGAGGGCAGGAGGAGAAGGGGATGACCGAGGATGAGATGGCTGGATGGCATCACTCAATGGACATGAATCTGAGTGAACTCCGGGAGTTGGTGATGGACAGGGAGGCCTGGTGTGCTGTGATTCATGGGGTTGCAAAGAGTCGGACAGAACTGAGTGGCTGAACTGAACTGAATGATAACATGGTGGTATGGTTCACTGTGACCTCTAAACTCTGAGGTATGCACACTGGGAACAACTTCATTGTGTTCTCTCTGGTGTTTTCAGTCTTGCTCTGGTGGAGTGTCCCTCCCTGCCCATTGAAGTCACCTTAGCCAGATTCATATAGTTTTCTTGATGCTTTGGCTCAGTTTTAGAGAAGATTCACTGTTAGGTGATTACGGATCTAGGTAGATGAAAAGCTTTATTCTTACCTTCACTGCAAAGCTCCTCCCACCACCAGCTCAGGGTCCTGCAGTGGGACAGGGAGTCATGGTCTGCTCCACCCCTCCTCTCCTGCCCTTTCCTTCTCCTCCTCTCTCCAGGACAGTGGAAGGGGAAAACTGAATGGAAGAAAGTGCCTGATGCTGTAATCCACCCGCCTCCTGTTTGCGATTGGTTCCCCAGAGCTGGACTTCTTTGGGAGGTGGCTCAGCAGCCATCTGAAGCCCCATAGAGGTCTCTGCAAAAATATGAGAGAGTTCTATGGGGAACCTTTTGAAAATTCTCTTGCTTTTGTTCTGATGTTAGAACAAAATTCAGTAGGCTGCCCTGTTGGGTGGTGTTTCCAAAATGCTTGGCTTGGCCAGCATGGGTAGTATCCTTTGTCATTCAGGGTGGTCATGAATGATGGTCATCACACAGGGCCCCCACAGGGCCCTCTCTCCCTAGCTCTTATACTGCACCACTCCAGCCAGTCTCTCATCTTCCAAGTTCTCTGGGAGAGAAACAGGAGACATGTCTGTTGTTGCCTATGACTTCCTACATGAACCCATCTAATTCTAAGAAACACACAGCCAGCCCTCCCAGGAGCCACCCTTCTTGTTTCACTCAACATGCAGGGCATTGGGTCTGATGGGTAGTAAGATGTTGGTCTCTCCCTCCTAAAATATGTATAGTTTCTTCTGATGCCTCTTCCTGGAGCTTCCTTTTCCACTCTTTCAAGAGTGCTTCCCTCTCTCCTGGAAGAACAATCCACAGCAATCTCCTCCCTGGTTGGCAAATCTTGTTTGGCTCATCTCATTCAATGAACTCATTTATTCACATATATCTATGTGTGTATGCAGATATTCTTTGAACATATGTATGGTGTATAGACGTATGACATATATATAATTTGCATATTGCACATAGAAGGCATATATCATGCTAGACACTCAGTTTCATCCCCAGACTGACTCTTCAGTCTTTTAATAAGTCCAGAAGGAATGTGTTAAGCCCTTGACTTTGGAACACAAGGGACTTTCTCACCCTTTGTTTGAACTTCAGCCAGAATCCTGAACCAAAGGGAATGGTGTCAACCATATTCTGTTACAAACACTTTCTACCATTTTTGATCAACTCTTAGATGCCAATCCCTATTTCAAAAGCTTGAACTAATTTTCATATTGTTCCTGTAAGGTGGTTTTTATTTACCTCCTTTTAGAGTAGGGTACTGGGATTCAGAGAAGCCAAACATCTTGCCCAGGATCACGCATCTGGTGAGGCCAAACCTGGAGCGCCATCTGATTACAGAGCCTGGGTTCTGTACTTCATCACAGCATCAGATGGTTCGATAGCATCAAATGGGTCTGCTAAATGGAAACAGACTTCATTCTCTTGAAAGTGCTGATTAAAAAGTTCAGTTGGGACATTATGTTTGTTATCATGAACGTTGGTATGGATAACACCAGGTTCCCTGGAAACTGTGAAGATATTATCTATGTCCTATTTACAGATGAAATACCAAATAAAGACTGCAGATGACTACCCCTCAGGGAGGAAAGTCAGCCAACCCACCATTAGGGACCCGTTCAAATTTCTGGCTTCTCAGTGAACGCTGATTTTTGACAGAAAGCCTCTTGTGCATCTGGCATGTTCTGTGTGCAAGGCTCTGTAAGAAAAAGTGAGAAAAAGAAAATGTGTGTGTCATTCAAAGAGCAGAGCCAGTCTCACCATTGCTTCTGTATGTTGACATGAAGATACTATTCTACTGGCCTTAAGTGAAATCATTTTTAAACAAACAGTTATACTTACAGTAGGGGAGCAAAAAGAATTCTGACTCTGAATTTGTTAATTGTTCTACCCTTTTGTGGACATAAGCCAATGTTTGGTCTTTCACTGAAATAGACATTTAGCTAAAAAGCATTGGTCAGAAAGATCCATTTCCCCTGTTATTTTAACTCCCTTTCTCCTAACTGTACCTCCCCTCACTGACCTTCCAGCACATTCCCAGCTTTCATGAGCTTTGTACTTCAGTTATTAAATTACAAAAGAAATGGAACAAAAGGACTGAAATATATTTCTCAGAAATACAGCTGTGCTCGCAATGGGCGCTGAGTGTGAAGTATGTCTCTGAACCCCCTTCTCCTCATCACATTTCAGCAAATAAATCTGACTCTCTGTGGAACAATTTTGGTGTTAGCACAAAGTAATTCAAAACAGTGGGGGGCAGGGGGGACACATAATTATGACCAGCAGAAGACGCATTTGCAAAAGCTGTGGGTGAAATGATTTAGTTAGGAAAAAAGGCTCTGCCTGGAGCCCAGAAAATCCTTCTGTTTCCCCCTAAATTATGAAGCTTCATTCTATTCTATACTGATTTACATGTTAATTCCATAAAACTACTTTTGTCTAAAATCATTCTCTGTTTGTCCTCTTTGGTGATCATATGTTAGTATTCATCCATTTGTATCTTCATTCTCTGGACAGAATTAGAGCCCGTTCCTGTTCTGGTGGCCATGTAAAGGAGGTCATTAGAGTCCGATTGGACATGTGGAGGGAGGGGATACTGCAAAGTGAGTGTCATCAGGGAGGACCACGTGTCCCAGGTGGCTTGGCCATGGGAAGCTTCCTGGGCAAGGTTATGGCTGAGCTGAGCCTTAGAAGAGAGGCCAGGGAGAGGGTATCCTGGGTGGAAGTGGTGGTGTGACCAAGGATGTGAAAGGCAGTATCAAGAAGGATGAGGAAGGTATGTGTCTTCCTCATCTCAGGCTGTCATAATAAAACACCACATACTAGGCGGCTTAAACAACAGCAATGTGTTTGTCCACACTTGTGGGTGCTGGGTATTCTTGACCAAGGTGCCATCAGGGTTGGTATCTGATGAGGGCTCTTACCTTGTATTGCAGACAGTTGTCTTCTTACTGCCTCTCACAAGGACCCTCCTCTGTGTTCCTATGGAGGGACAGAGGGAAGAAGGGACAGAGAGACATAGACAGAAATGACTCTTCCTCCTCTTATAAGGACACTCATCCCTTCATGAGGATCTCACTCTTATGACCTCATGTCATTCTAATTACATCATGAAAGGTCCATCTCAAAAGCCATCACACTAATGGTTAGTGCTTCAACAACGTGAATTTTGGGAGACATGGTTCTGCCAAAAGTGGTGTGTGTATTAGTTAAGATATTCCCGAGAAGCAGAACTATATATGTATGAAAGGGAAGAAATAGGATTGGCTCACAGTTTGGGGGAGGGGGCGGTTGGCAAGTCCAAAAATCTGTTGGACAACCCAGCAGGCAGGAAATTCAGATAAGGGTTGATGTTACAGTCTTGAGTCTGAATTACACACGGCAGGCCACGTAGGCTGGATATCTGGGCAGGGCTTCTATATTGTTGTCTCCAGGCCAAATTCCTTCTCATTCCAATTTCCTTCTTTTTCCAAAAGCATCAGTCTTTGCCCTTAAGTTCTTCAACTGATTGTATAAAGCCCAAACACATTATGGAGAACAATCTTCATTACTCAAAGTCCACCAATGGAAATGTTAAGAACATCTAAAAAAAACCTCCATGGCAACATTTAGACTAGTGTTTGACCAAACAACTGGATCCCACGGCCTAGCCAAACTGACACATAAAGCCTCATGGCGGGTGATGCGTCAAGAAGTGAATATGATGAACCAGTAGTCTTGGGCTGGATTCCAATGAAGCTGGACTGTGCTAATGAGCTACCACTGCCCTGCAGACCTGGGCTCATAAACACAGATGTCTAAGGGGACAAGGCAGGGAAGACATGCAAGAGACTTGAGACCCACTTCTATTCTTACACTTCATTTATATATTAAACACATGAGAATATTCTTTTTTATGAAGGTGTTCTCCCGGCTGCTTTTTCAACAGAGCTATTTTGATCTATTTTTTTCCCCATTTTGGATAGGACATGAATACACAAGAGTATGTCTCTACTGTGCTCCAAATAATGGTACAAGCAGGGATTGTGTGTGTGTTTGCTAAGTTGTTTCAGTTATGTCCTACTCTGTGCAGCCCCATGGACCATAGCCCCCCAGGCTCCTCTGTCCATGGGACTCTCCAGGCAAGAATACTGGAGTGGGTTGCTATGTGCTCCTCCAGACGATCTTCCTGACCCAGGGATTGAACCCACATCGCTTATGTTTCTTACATTGTCAGGCAGGTTCTTTACCACTAGTGCCACCTGGGAGGCCCACAAGAAGGGATTTTTAAAAATGGCAATGTCCCTGCTATTGTTGAAGTAATAATAGTGGAGGACACTCAATTAATTGGAACTGAATTGAATTTTTAAAGGAAGCAGCTGATCCACTGGCTCACCTCATGGTGCTCTAAGGACATATGGCTCTAGTGTGGCCAGATGTTCTACTGTTNTAGTGGAGGACACTCAATTAATTGGAACTGAATTGAATTTTTAAAGGAAGCAGCTGATCCACTGGCTCACCTCATGGTGCTCTAAGGACATATGGCTCGAGTGTGGCCAGATGTTCTACTGTTTTGACATCTCCCAGTTTGAAATATCAGTTCCACATCTTTAAATCTGTGAATCCAAATTCATCTGCTGGCAAGACTAAGACATCTGCTCTGAGGCATGGAGACTACTTACAGGTTTTAGGCAGGACATTTTTCCCTCAAGTCAATTCATTACCTATCACTGCACAACAAACAGTTCCTCAAATTAGTGGTTCAAAACAGCAAGTGTTTACTGTATCACAGTCTCTACAGGTCAGGAATAGGGGAACAGCTTACTTGGATGCTCCTGGCACAGGGCTTTTCATGAGTTGTTAGTCAAGATGTCAGCTAAGGGCTCAACTGAGGATGGATTCCACTTCCAAACCCACCGCGAGCTGTTGATAGGAAGCCTCAGTCCTCACTGTGTGGACCACTCCATAGAGCTGCTGAGCATCCCCAGGACCTGGTTGTTGCCCTCCCCAGAGCAACAGATGAGAGAAGCGAAGATGAAGTCACAGCACCTTTTGTAATCTGACCTCAGAAGTAAAATCCTATCAAGTCTGCCATCTTCTATTGGCCATCCAGACCACCCCTGGAGCAGCATGGGAGAGACTGCACAGGGTGTGAGTAACAGGATGTGGGAGTCATTGGTGGCCATCTTTAAGTACAGCTACCACATTTAAATACTGGGCTAGCATTTATGTAGAAGATAGATTTGAGGTGGGGATCTTTTAGGAGAATATTGACTCAGTAGAATGCTGATGAGGGGAGGGGATATTGCAGTTAGAAAAAAGAAAGAAAATCATTGAAACCCTGTGACTGAGTCAATAATTCATTTCTAATCAAAAACGAAGTCTGATGATGGGGACTTCTGGGAAAATTTTTCTGTCCTCATAAAAAAATTGAAGAATGAAAATGCCCCCATTTCTCTGGCTTCTCCATGAATTTTTCTGCCTTTGAATATAACTGTGTGGGAATACGATGTAGGGAACTGTTGCAGCTGTTTTGTGACAGTGAAGGGACAATCATTATGTCTGATGTGGTTGAATGGGAATATGGGCAGATTTTGAGTGATATTGCTAAGTCATTAGTCAGTCATAGATCTTGTTATATTAACAATAAATATCTTAAGAATTTAAGTCACCATGAGTCGGCCATTCTGTTATGTGCTGCTAAAGGCATTCCTGACATACAAGAGGAGAGGAAAAGGCATTTCAAGACTTTTTGGTTTAATTAATTGATTGGTTTAAGGCTAGATGAAATAAAAACTATGCAAAGTTTTGCTTCATAAATAGTGTAGATGATGGTGATGTTAGATAAAATGAAAAAGATACGAGGGAGCAGAGTCCAGTCTATTGAAATCGACCTGCTTGTGGGGCATGCACATAAGAAAGGCCAGCAGGTGACGGTTAAAGGAGAGGCCTGTCTTCATATTCCCATGTCCATCATGATGCTTACCACATTCTGAGGAAGTCAACAAATGAACGAAGGGAAGGATGCTGAAAGCTTAAAACTGAGTAGCAGATATGGGACTAAATAACAAAGATTGCTTTGTGACAAAACTTCAACGTAGATGGTTTGTGACAGATTCTAGTGAAGCCTTTAATTAATGTGTATGAAAGTTAGATTGTACAAAAAGAGAGACATCACTGTGTATGAAAATGCATTGTTTTAGGAGGATCTGCATTTTCTGTTCTCTATGTGTATTTCTTTGAATGGTAAGTTACCTTTGAAGACAGCAGGGTCTTCATTTTTTTTTTTTTTTTGCAGAAGAAAACTATGTTGGAGAGATGAAAATTAAGTGAGAAAAATTGAATCTGCCATGTGGCACAGCATCACAAAGATTCTTATTTGAGAACCGAAAGGAAGTGACAGTCTGCACCCAGGCAGGGTCTGTCATCCGTATTACACGCTTGCTCTCATTTGAGTTGAGTAGTAGCCTGAAAGCCTCAAAGTGCCTGTTGGTCAGTTAATTTCATTTGAAGAATATTCTATGGGATTGTCTTTTCCCCCCCTTTGGACTTTGAAGTTTATTCCCATTTTCTAGGCTACCCTCAAATGATGACATATCCTAGTAGGTGCTTGCACTATAAAGTCAGAATATTTACGGCTGAGTCCTTTCTGTTCGAGATAGAGTGTCAGATGGAGCCCATCTGATTGAGCTCAGCCAGCAGCTCTGGGTGGAAGCAGCCCCAGGCAGAGTCACGTGTCTGCAATGAGAAGCAGGGAGTAAATAGTACGGTTTAGACCAGTGACTGTCACGGGGAGTCTCGGTGAGGTCTTCATAGCTCTGGTACAATAGCTAGTCTGAATTATTTTGCATCACTGCCCCCCAACAATCAGTGCCCTGGTTCTAGAACATTGCACAGTGCCAAAATCCAAGGAGAACTGGGCTGAGAGTTCCAAGGTGGCTGTTGGAGCATCGCTTAGCCCTTATAAGTGGTCACTTCAGGTGGGCGGGCTCTCTGGTCTTCTAAGCCTGTTTGGGATGTGGAAACATTGGTGAGGCTGTCAGGATCCTGAGGGAACAGGACCAGACATGCCCCACCCTAGCATCCTAGGGGGTCTGGTAGCTCGACCTGGGATTTGGGGTACAATTAGGAGCTCTTGCTCTTCTTCTCGAACTCCTGCTTCCTCCTCTCCTTAACTCTACCACCAGGTGAGGGGTTCCTTCCCTAGTCTTTTTTCTTTTTAAAATTATTTATTTCTTTGGCTCCATCAGGTCTTAGTTGAAGCACATGAACCTTTTGCCTTGGCCCATGGATGCTCTCTAGTTGTGGCAGGCAGCCTTAGTTGCTCTGTGTCAAGTGGAATCTTAGTTCCCTGGCNGATTCTTATTTGAGAACCGAAAGGAAGTGACAGTCTGCACCCAGGCAGGGTCTGTCATCCGTATTACACGCTTGCTCTCATTTGAGTTGAGTAGTAGCCTGAAAGCCTCAAAGTGCCTGTTGGTCAGTTAATTTCATTTGAAGAATATTCTATGGGATTGTCTTTTCCCCCCCTTTGGACTTTGAAGTTTATTCCCATTTTCTAGGCTACCCTCAAATGATGACATATCCTAGTAGGTGCTTGCACTATAAAGACAGAATATTTACGGCTGAGTCCTTTCTGTTCGAGATAGAGTGTCAGATGGAGCCCATCTGATCGAGCTCAGCCAGCAGCTCTGGGTGGAAGCAGCCCCAGGCAGAGTCACGTGTCTGCAATGAGAAGCAGGGAGTAAATAGTACGGTTTAGACCAGTGACTGTCACGGGGAGTCTCGGTGAGGTCTTCATAGCTCTGGTACAATAGCTAGTCTGAATTATTTTGCATCACTGCCCCCCAACAATCAGTGCCCTGGTTCTAGAACATTGCACAGTGCCAAAATCCAAGGAGAGCTGGGCTGAGAGTTCCAAGGTGGCTGTTGGAGCATCGCTTAGCCCTTATAAGTGGTCACTTCAGGTGGGCGGGCTCTCTGGTCTTCTAAGCCTGTTTGGGATGTGGAAACATTGGTGAGGCTGTCAGGATCCTGAGGGAACAGGACCAGACATGCCCCACCCTAGCATCCTAGGGGGTCTGGTAGCTCGACCTGGGATTTGGGGTACAATTAGGAGCTCTTGCTCTTCTTCTCGAACTCCTGCTTCCTCCTCTCCTTAACTCTACCACCAGGTGAGGGGTTCCTTCCCTAGTCTTTTTTCTTTTTAAAATTATTTATTTCTTTGGCTCCATCAGGTCTTAGTTGAAGCACATGAACCTTTTGCCTTGGCCCATGGATGCTCTCTAGTTGTGGCAGGCAGCCTTAGTTGCTCTGTGTCAAGTGGAATCTTAGTTCCCTGGCCAGGGAAAGAGCCCGAGTCTCCTGAATTAGAAGGTATATTCTTAACCATTGTGAGGCAGGAGATAGATGGGCCCTGGGCTGAACAGTTTCCTGCTGAGGAGAGAAACTCCACAAGCAGGATGATGGTAGAAGCTAGGCCCTATCCAGATAAGAGATAAAAGATCACATATTCCTCATTCTCAAAGTTAAAGAGACCTCCCTGACTACACATGTGCAGAAAGGCTCCTTGGAGCTCAAAAAGGGAGGAGGCGTCACCCCATAGTAAGTGATGTCAACTACCCATAAGCCTCTCTGCTAGACTCCATCTTGGCTAAGAAAGGAGAACGCACACGTGGGAGGATTCTGAAATAAACCAAATATGGACTCAGAATCAGGCGAATCAAAATGATTGGTCAAAGGACTCCTGGAAGAAATGCCCCATAAAAACAATTCAAACTGCCATGTAGGTGCGACTCAACGACTCTGAGCCTGCCTGTGTGTCTGTCCCACACAGTGGACTCTCTTCCCTCCTAATAAACACTTGACTCGTTTCACTACTTTCCATCTTTGTGGGAATTTTTTTCTGCAAAACCGAGAAGCCAGAGCCTCATCACTGGATCACTAGGATCAGGCATCCTCACTGCCGGGACTTGATCTCAGACTCTGGCCAGGAACTGAAGCCCTGCTTCAAGCCTCTGCATGCTGAGGCCACCCGAACCAGACCACCAAGGAAGTGTCCCTTTCCCTAGTCTTGAGGATACCCTTCTCTCAAGGATTTGAATATTTTGTATTCAAAAGCAGAGACATTACTTTGCTGACTAAGGTCCGTCTAGTCAAGGCTATGGTTTTCCCAGTGGTCATGTATGGATGTGAGAGTTGGACTGTGAAGAAGGCTGAGTGCCAAAGAATTGATGCTTTTGAACTGTGGTGTTGGAGAAGACTCTTGAGAGTCCCCTGGACTGCAAGGAGTTCCAACCAGTCCATTCTGAAGGAGATCAACCCTGGGATTTCTTTGGAAGGAATGATGCTGAAGCTGAAGCTCCAGTACTTTGGCCACCTCATGCGAAGAGTTGACTTATTGGAAAAGACTCTGATGCTGGGAGGGATTGGGGGCAGGAGGAGAAGAGGACGACAGAGGATGAGATGGCTGGATGGCATCACGGACTCAATGGACATGAATCTGAGTGAATTCCAAGAGTTGGTGATGAACAGGGAGGCCTGGCGTGCTGCGATTCATGGGGTCGCAAAGAGTTGGACACGAGTGAGCGACTCAACTGAACTGAACTGGAGACAGACAGAATTCTTCGGAATTCTCTCTTAGTTTCAGAGCAGCTGTAAAGGTCTTGGCATCCTTCTGTCCTTTACCCTGTCACAACCCACCCTGGAGGCAATAAATCAGCCAAGTAACTCATAAGGACCTTGCATGGGAAGACTTGGGGAAGGAGAGAAATTAAAGTGAAGGAAAACACCCACGCATGAGAGAAACAGCATCATTTATTGTCTCAAAATATCCCTTTAATATCGGGGTCTGCCTTCACCAGTCCTGCTCAAGGAAGGTTCAAATTTTCACTTCCTTATTCATAAACCAGACCTTGCCAAACCTGAAGCCCCCTCCCCACCAGAAGCCAGCATGTGGGACTAACCTTGATGCTCCCTGNCTGCCTTCACCAGTCCTGCTCAAGGAAGGTTCAAATTTTCACTTCCTTATTCATAAACCAGACCTTGCCAAACCTGAAGCCCCCTCCCCACCAGAAGCCAGCATGTGGGACTAGCCTTGATGCTCCCTGCTGACTTCATCAGTAGCATGGTGAGTTCTGAGCACACAAATATCCTCTGAGCTCTATTTTTCTGCCTGCCCTCCTCAGCTACTCAAATATCCCTGAGTCTGCAGGGCTGTACAACCCAACTTCTGTTTTGGTTTCCAGAAGGGGCACTAGTGGTAAAGAACCAACTTGCCAATGCAGGAGACATAAGAGACATGGGTTCAAGCCCTGGATTGGGAAGATCCCCTGGAGAAGGACATGGCAACCCGGTTCAATATTCTTGCCTGGAGATTCCCATGGACAGAGGAGCCTGGTGGGCTACAGTCCACAGGGTCACAAGGAGTCAGATGTGCTAGGGCAGTTGGTTACCCAAGAGCCCTAGGCTCTCCTGGACTCAGGACTAGGTTGACCAAAATGATGGTTATGATTTGGGTTATATATGTTTAGATAAAATCAATAGGAACAGAATTTCAATTTTAGTTTATTTCTCTGAAGAAGAAGAAGAATGCCTTCTTTTCACTAAATAGTAATTAGAAAAGCAATGTGAGCATGCTCACAGGAAATAATTCAAACTAAGCAAAAGCGCACAGTGTGCAAATCAAAAGTCATTCTCCATTCCCATCCCCCATCCTTTTGCTCTTCTAGCTGTTAGCCCCCAGGGCGCTCTTAAGTTTCTTAATGTTAGTCTATTAACATTCAATGCATGTAAAAACCTCTTTATACACNTTAGAAAAATGGTATAGCGAATCTGCAAAGTAGAAGTAAAGAAACAGACATAGAAAACAAATGTATGGATACCAAGGGGAAAACAGAGTGAAAGAAATTGAGGAATCGGGATTGACGTGCGTGCACCATTGCTGTGATGTATAAACTAATGAAAGCCTACTGTAGGGCACAGAGAAGTCTACAAAATGCACTGCGGTGAACTGAATGGGAACGGAGTCAAAAAGGGGGAGGGTATATGTATGAGTATTGTATATGCATGACTGGTTCGGGGAAAGATTAAAGGCTAAGCGAGAAGGGGGCGGCAGAGGATGAAGTGGGTAGAACAGCATCGCCGACTCAATGGACATGAATTTGAGCAAATTGCGGGAGATAGTGAAGGACAGGGAAGCCTGGCGTGCTGCAGTCCATGGGGTTACAAAGAGCAGAACACAACTTAGCAACTAAACAGCAGCAAAGAGGGTTGATTCATTTTGCTGTTTAGAGGAAGCAAACTCAACTTTGTGAGAAAACTATACTTGAATAAAAATTAATTTTTTAAAAAAGAACTGCATCCAGATGCCATTGCCACCTAAAAGCCAAATCTATCCCAAGTAGGTGGAAGCTTCCATTTCCCCTTTCACTGGTGGCTTATATTACATCTGGCAGTAGTTTAGTATAAGCAACAAAGCCATGGATAGAATTCTCTGGGGCCTCTGAATATGTGTGCTTTTAAGATTCATTTCCAGTGACGTACTGTTATGTCATAACACACTAACTTCGAAAAGATCATTAGATACGCTGGGCTCTGTAAACAGACACGCCAAAGCAAGTTCCCTTTTTTCTGTGCTTTTTATTTAAAAGAGATCTTAAGTTAATGACTGCTGATAGAGTCCATCATGTATTAGTATATATATTTGGATTATATATTAATAACTCAAGTTATCTTTCTGTTGTCTATCCAGGAAACATTACAATTTGAAACTTTTGTTGAATATTTTACACGTTTAAAACAGACAAAAGGTAACTAGATACTTTTAAAAACATACCATTTGTCACTTTATTTTTTTAAAGTATGTTAGTCGAAAGAGTAATACAGAGTATTATCAAATACAGAGAAACACATGGAAGAAAATAAAAATAATCCAATAAACCGCTACCAAGATAGAATTACTATTAATATGTAGTTTCATTTTCATAGTAATACATATTTTTAACGAAATTGTAATTTTTTGGTATTGTGCTACTTTAAATTCTGCTTTTAAAAATGTAACATTTTGTTAGGAGGATTACCAGATAAAAGGCAAATTTCCCCAGGCCTACAGTTCCTAGTGTATGGATGCAGTGCTATTTGTCCATTTCACCATACGCTGGACCTCTGGGTAATTCCTTCCCTCCTGTTTTCTCCCTGCCTCCCTTGCTCCCTCCTCCCTTCCTTTCTTCTGTCTCGCCCCCCTTCCTTTCTTCCTCCCTCCCTCCCTTCTCTCTTCTTTCCTTCTTCTCTTCTAAATAAAGTTAAATTGAACATCACCCTCAGGTCTTCTGTGTGATTAATTACATGACGAAGCAAAGTCCCAAAGAATTTCTCAGGATGAACGGCCCCCAGGAGACAGTTCCCCATCTGGTGATCTAGTCTCTGGGAAATGCCTAGAGACAGCAGTCGGGACTGCTGGATCAACATTTTCTTTCCAAGAGTAAGTTTTCTTTCTTTCTTTCTTTCTTTCTTTTTTTTTTTTTTTTAAGATTTTCCCAGTGGCAACAGCTTTGTCTTCCTGATGACACTTTGGCATTCAGGATAGTTATCTGTTTTTGAGGTGCTGATAAATAAAATCTGGGGATTGAAGATTTTAATGAAGAGAGGCATCTCATTACAGTTTAAAAGATATAACCAAATGGCATTATCTGTGTAAAGTTCGCCACATTACTTCACAATATTTAATTCTGTCTCTAGTACAACACACTATGCTTTTCTTTAAAAATAATTTGTAGAAATAATTATTCTTCCTTGGCACCATGTAGTGTGAAGTATACTGGAATTTGTCATTTACTGACAGCTGTCAGCTCTGCCTACTGGTATATGCCATTTCAGCACCTACTGGAGTGTGCCATTTGTTGACAGGCGTCAGCTCCGCCTACTGGAATCTGTCATTTATCGAGAGCCATCAGCTGTGGCTGGGTGGTTTGTATGGACACTGTATACAGTCCTGCAAAATCTGATGCTAATGTATAACAACACCTCTAATATGCTCAGACTGCAGCTCAATTGTTAAATATAGGACTAGTCCCAGTGGGCTTGTGTTTCCAGTGTACTTGATTTCCAAGGGACATTTTGTCCAGCTTCATTTTTATAAGTATATTATGGTATAACATAATACTATCATCTGAGCTTTGAGGGAAGTTTCCCTGGTGGCTCAGATGGTAAAGCGTCTGCCTACAATGTGGGAGACATGGGATCGATCCCTGGGTTGGGAAGATCCCTTGGAGAAGGAAATGGCAGCTCACTCCAGTACCCTTGCCTGGAAAATCCCATGGACAGAGGAGCCTGGTGGGCTCCATGGAGTCCCAAAGAGTTGGACACGACTAAGCAACTTCACTTTCACTTTCATAATAAACACTATATAATGTGATACTGTAGTAGAGATGACTATAAATACATAAAAGTACCATAAAAATCATAACAGTTATTAATTATTATATATTAGCACTTCAAAAGAGAA
>SJYW01010380.1:496967-524646 GCA_006410735.1 Raphicerus campestris
TCACAATAGACTGTGGAAAATTCTGAAGGAGATGGGAATACCAGACCACCTAACCTGCCTCTTGAGAAATCTGTATGCAGGTCAGGAAGCACCAGTCAGAACTGGACATGGAACAACAGACTGGTTCCAAATAGGAAAAGGAGTACGTCAAGGCTGTATATTGTCCCCCTGCTTATTTAACTTCTATGCAGAGTACATCATGAGAAATGCTGGCCTGGAAGAAATATAAGCTGGAATCAAGATTGCTGGGAGAAATATCAATAACCTCAGATATGCAAATGACACCACCCTTATGGCAGAAAGTGAAGAGGAACTAAAAAGCCTCTTGATGAAAGTGAAAGAAGAGAGTGAAAAAGTTGGCTTAAAGCTCAACATTCAGAAAATGAAGATCATGGCATCTGGTCTCTTCACTTCATGGGAAATAGATGGGGAAACAGTGGAAACAGTGTCAGACTTTATTTTGGGGGGCTCCAAAATCACTGCAGATGGTGACTGCAGCCAGGAAATTAGAAGACGCTTACTCCTTGGAAGAAAAGTTATGACCAACCTAGATAGTATATTCAAAAGCAGACATTACTTTGCCGACTAAGGTCCATTTAGTCAAGGCTATAATTTTTCCTGTGGTCATGTATGGATGTGAGAGCTGGACTGTGAAGAAGGCTGAGTGCCAAAGAATTGATGCTTTTGAACTGTGGTATTGGGAAGACTCTTGAGAGTTTCTTGGACTGCAAGGAGATCCAACCAGTCCATTCTGAAGGAGATCAGCCCTGGGATTTCTTTGGAAGGAATGATGCTAAAGCTGAAACTCCAGTATGGCCACCTCATGCGAAGAGTTGACTCATTGGAAAAGACTCTGATGCTGGGAGGGATTGGGGGCAGGAGGAAAAGGGGACGACCCAGGATGAGATGGCTGGATGACATCACAGACTCAATTGACATGAGTCTGAGTGAACTCCAAGAGATGGTAATGAACAGAGAGGCCTGGCGTGCTGCGATTCAAGGGGTTGCAAAGAGTCAGACATGACTGATCGGCTGAACTGAACTGAACCTGTGAAGGCCAATGGATGCATGGTATCTTTCCAAAGACGTGGAACTGTGGAAAGGAGTGACAGTTTTTTGTTGTTATTGTTGAGAATCATGAGAAGTTCCCACAAGTGTGAACTGGAGTGTGAATTGGGAAGGGGAGAAAATTGGAATTCACTTGGAATTCACTGTCAAGGCTGGAGTTTGGATTTAATCCTGCAAGTATAATTAGGGATATTAAAGAACCTAAATGGAATTTTCATGATCTAATTAAAATTTTAATATAGTTTTTAAGAACAATTTTATATTTACAGAAATATTGAGGACATATTGCAGAAGATTGCCATATATCCCATTCTCAACCTTTCCCCATTATTAACCTCTCACATTAGTATAGTACATTGTTTGCAATTAATTAACCAACATTATTGGTTGGTATTATATTGTTATTTATTAAAATTCATACTTTATTCATATTTCCTTCATTTGCACCTAATGTTTTGGTGGTGTTGTTCCAAGATCCTATCCAGGATATCACATTAGATTTAGTTGGCTTGTCTTCTTGGATTTCCCTTGGCTCTGGCTGTTTCTGTGTGTGTGTGTGCATGTTTGCTCAGTCGTGTTCAATTCTTTGCCACCCATGGATGGTAGCCCCACCAGGCCCCTCTGTACATGGAATTTTCAAAGCAAGAATACTGGAATGGGTTGATGTTTCCAACTCCAAGGGATCTTCCCAACCCAGAGTTCGAACCCACATCTTCTGCATTGGCAGGCAGATTCCTCACCACCGTGCCACCTTTCCTGTTGACTTTGACAGTTTTGAGGAGTACTGGTCAGATATTTTGTAGGATGTCTCTATAGTGGGAGTTATTTGAAGTTTTTATCCTGGTAAAACTGGGATTATGGATTGTGGGAGAAAGACCACACAGGGAAAGTGCCATTTTCATCCCATTATACAAAGGGTAGATACCATGAACAGGACTTAGAACTATTGTTGGTGACCTTGATCCTCTGGCTGAGGTAGTATTTGCCATGTTTCTCTGTGATAATGTCACTTTACCCCCATCGACCTTTCCATACTGTGCTCTTTGGAAAGTAGTTGCTACGCCCTATTAACATGTAAGGAGTATGAGTTATGCTCCTCCTCCTTGGGAATATAGTATCCACATAGCTACTTGGAAATACTCTGCATGAAAGATTGGTCTTTTCCTCCCACTTACAAATTTATTCAATCATTTTTATCAGTGTGGACTCATGATATTTATTTTATGCTTCAGATTATGTCTAATGCTCACTTATTACTTTATTGTTCACATTGTCCAGCTTTGTTTATTGGGAGCTCTTCAAGAGGCACCTGTCATATTGACATAACCCGTCACATGGGGTTTTTATTTTGGCACCTTATTATCTGGGACTGAAAGATACTCCAGGCTTATCTGTAATTTCCCTGCCCCACTTCTAGAACCAACCATTTTTCCAAGGATCCCCGATTCCTTCTGTTGGAAGAATGATATCAGATACCAAGCTGCTAGGGCTATCATTGCTCCTGCAGTGGTGTTTCTTTCTGGCTCTCTCAGCTGATGCAACAAGGAAATAAATGGGTACATTCTAATCCTCATGTATACATACACCTGTAAATACTCCTGTATATGACAATTGACATCTGTGTTTGGCTAAACATAAGTTCATATTCGTGTCTCCATCTTTAACCCAGTACCACATACATCATTCTAGTCTCCTCCTGAGCTTGCCTGTAAATTCTCAGTGGGTTTCCATGCCCTCCTCCAGGGGAGAAGCCTGGTGGCTGCAGTCCATATGTTCACAAAGAGTCAGACACAACTGAAGCAACTTAGCATGCATGCATGCACAGTGAGATGCCTACCTTCCACCACTTGTCATTCATTTACTTATTTTTTCAGTTCCAGGAATATCAACATTGTTAGCCCACACCCCATGGGAAATAACTTTATCCACTAGAGTACAATGTCTGTGGGCAGTTTCTTTGGCCTTTAGTCTTTGAGATTCTGTTCATTTCCAGAGTCACTTAGGTCAGCAGCTTTTCTCCTCACCCCTTTTAATGAGGATATTGGATACCTCAACATTCCAAATGATGTTTTTAATACTCATACACTAAAGTTCATCCNTCTTTGAGACTCTGCTCATTTCCAGAGTCACTTAGGTCAGCAGCTTTTCTCCTCACCCCTTTTAATGAGGATATTGGATACCTCAACATTCCAAATGATGTTTTTAATACTCATACACTAAAGTTCATCCTCTGTAGACTTTTATGGATTTTGACAAAGGCAGAACATCATATATTCACCATTATACTATCATAAAGAATAGTTTTATTGTCCTAAAAACCTCCTGTATGTCATCCACTTATTTACTTCTCTCCCTTTCTCTGAGCTCCTGGCAACCATTGTTTATTTTACAGCCTTTAGAATTATGCGTTTGCCAGAATGTCGTAGTTGGAATGATGTAATATGATTCCCTTGCAGATTGGCTTCTTTCATTTATCAACGTGCGTTTTAAATCACTGCTTGTTCTTTCTTAGTTTGATAGTGTCTTCGTTTTTATTGCTGAATAACAAATCCCTGTGTGGACATACCACAGTTTACTTGTCCATTCACCTATTGAAGGAATCAGTAGATGAATTATCAATGAAGTTGGTGAATAGCAATAAAGTTGCTTTAAATATTCATATTGGAGAAGGCAATGGCACCCACTCCAGTACTCTTGCCTGGAAAATCCGATGGACGGAGGAGCCTGGTGGGCTGCAGTCCATGGGGTCGCGAAGAGTCGGGCATGACTGAGCAACTTCATTTTCACTTTTCACATTCATGCATTGGAGAAGGAAATGGCAACCCACTCCAGTGTTCTTGCCTGGAGAATCCCAGGGATGGGGAGACTGGTGGGCTGCCGTCTATGGGGTTTCACTGAGTCGGACACGACTGAAGCGACTTAGCAGCAGCAAATATTCACGCACAGGTTTTTGTGTGGGCATAAGTTTTCACATCAGTTGGGTAAGTGCCTCAGAGCACAGTTGCTGGATCATATGGCAAGATGATGATTAGCATTTAACTTCGTGAGAAACTGCCAATCTTGTTTCCAAAGTGGCAATATTACTTTGCATTCTGCTAGAACTCAGTATTGTTAGGTTTTGGATTTTGGATATTATGATAAATGTGTAGTGATATCTGCTTGGTTTAATTTCCACTCCCCTAATGAGAAATGATACTGAGCATCTTTACAAAAGCTTATTTTCCATCCATATATCTTCTTTGCTGAGGTGTCTGTTCACATCTTTATCCATTTTTTAATTGGGTTGCTCCTTCTGTTATGGTTGAGTTTTAAGAGTTCTTTATATTATTTCAGATAACGGTTCTTTATCATATATGTCTTTCGTAAATATTTCCTTCCAATCTGTGACTTGTCTATTAATGCTCTTAACCATGTCCTTCATAAACCCCAAATTTTAATTACAATAAAGTCTGATTTATCAATTTTTCTCTCATNTTCAGATAACGGTTCTTTATCATATATGTCTTTCGTAAATGTTTCCTTCCAATCTGTGACTTGTCTATTAATGCTCTTAACCATGTCCTTCATAAACCTCAAATTTTAATTACAATAAATTCTGATTTATCAATTTTTCTCTCATATATTATACCGTGGACATTATATCTGAAACTCCCCTGCTAAGCTCAGTATTTTCTCCCATGGTTTCTTCTAGAATGCCCAATTGTACCAGCATCCTGTGTGGAAAATGCTATTCTTTTGCTGATAAGATGCCTTTGCTCCTTTGTGAAAAACCAGTTAGTGGTATTTGTATGGTCCTATTTCTGGGTCCTCCTTCTGTTCTGTTGTCTGGGTATCCATTCTTTCCCTGCTCTATCTTGATTCCTATAGCTTTATAGTAAGTGCTGAAGCCAGATAGGGTCAGCTCTCCAACCTTTTTCTTCCTCAATATTGTTCGGAACTTTAGTCTTTTCTATAAACTTTGAAATCAATCGGTTGATATCCACCAAATAGCTTTCAGCGATTTTGACTGGAAATGTGCTGGGCAGAGAGGCTGGAGGCAAGGGCAAGCCATGAGCACTTCCTGGGAGCACAAGTTTCAAATGATGATTTTACACTACCTGTTAGTGTAGAAAAATTGTAAATTAGATAATAGCATAAACAAACACAAAAGTAAAAAAAGAAAGCATAATACCCACACACTTNTCCATCCCTTCATTCTTTCTGGAGTTATTTCTCCACTAATCTCCAGTAGCATATTGGGCACCTAATGACCTGGGGAGTTTCTCTTTCAGTATCCTATCATTTTGCCTTTTCATTCTGTTCATGGGGTTCTCAAGGCAAGAATACTGAAGTGGCTTTCCATTCCCTTCTCCAGTGGACCATATTCTGTCAGATCTCTCCACCATGACCCGCCTGTCTTGGGTTGCCCCACAGGCATGGCTTGGCTTCATTGAGTTAGACAAGGCTGTGGTCCTATTGTGATTAGATTGCCTAGTTTTCTGTGAGTATGGTTTCAGTGTGTCTGTCCCCTGATGCCCTCTTGCAACACCTACCATCTTACAGCCGCTGTTCCTCACCTTGGACAAGGGGTATCTATCTCCTTACCGCCGCAGTTTCTGACCTTCAACATTTGATAGCTCTTCTAGGCCCTCCTGCGCCTGCCCAGCCACCGCTCCTCGCTCCTCGGGTTGCTCCTCCGGCCACTGACCCTGGCCTTGCGTGTGGGTGCCTCCTCCCAGCTGCCTCCCCTGGCCTCGGGAACAAGGTGGTTTNTCCTGCGCCTGCCCAGCCACCGCTCCTCGCTCCTCGGGTTGCTCCTCCGGCCACTGACCCTGGCCTTGCGTGTGGGTGCCTCCTCCCAGCTGCCTCCCCTGGCCTCGGGAACAAGGTGGTTTCTCCCAGCTGCCCCTGTTTTCAGACGCAGGGTGTCTCCTCCCGGCCGCCCTTGACCTCCGACGTGGGGTGCCTCCTCCCGGCCGCCTCCCCTGACCTTGAACGTGGGGTAGCTCCTGTCAGCCACTGCCCCTGACCTCAGACTCGGGGTAGCTCCTCCCAGCTGCCACTGACCTCGGGCGTGGGGTGGCTCCTCTCAGCCGTTCCTGCACCGTTGCAGCCTGGCACTCCAGGCCGCCGCCCCTGACTTCGGACGTGGGGTGGCTCCTCTTGGCCGTTCCTGCACCGTTGCAGCCTGGCACTCCACGCCGCTGCCCCTGACCTCGGACGCGGCATGGCTTCTCTCGGCTGCGCTTAGTGTGCAGCCGCGTGTGCTAGTGCGCCGGCTCAAGTGAGTTGCAGACATGCAATACATTTTTATTCTACTATTATTTAGTATTAAGATTTTACCAGTATATTTATACTGTAAATATGTCAGTATGCAAATATAATATATAGTTTCACTGGGAAAAATCTTCTTTTTTTCTAAGCATCAGTGTCAAAAAAGAATAGTTTTTTTTTTTTTAATTTTCTCTCAATCATCTGAAAAATAGCAGGTGCTATTTCACTGATGAAGAATCTTATGCCTCTCAGATATCATGAGTGTTAACAAGGATATTTTGTTCAACATTAAGAGCAGTTTCCAGAGCTGTGGTCAGCCAGGGACATGGCATTTTAGGGCAGATGCAAGCTTTGTAGATACCTTCATATTATACCTCACAGTTGACCATGGAGGACATCTGATGCAATGGCAGCTGAAAAAGCGAAAGTATAGTCACTAAGTTGTGTTCAACTCTTTGCAACCCCATGGACTGTAGCACCCAGGCTTCTTTGTCCATGGAATTTTCCAGGCAAGAGTACTGGAGTGGGTCGCCATTCCCTTTTCCAGGGGATCTTCCTGACCCAGGAATCAAATCTGAGTCTCCTGCATTGCACACAGATTCTTTACTGTCTGAACCATCAGGGAAGCTGCAATGTCAGCTATATCACCATTGTTATAACAAGGGTTTTTCAATCACAGAGATTCGTTATGTTGTGATTTTGCTCTCAGTCAGAACAGCTGTTTCAATAAACAAAACTCTCTCCAAATCCTTCTTAAAATGAAACTTTTTTAAGAACAGAAAAATATCTTTTTGCAATTATTTTCCTACTTAATAACCTGTCTGGAAATAAGCAACCTCAAAAAAAAAAAAAACCAACAAGCTCATGATGTCCCATTTATATAATTTTCCTGAAATCCATTTCAACTCCTCAATTGATTAGTGAGCATCTAATGCATACAAATCATATTCTCTNCTTGCCATCTCTTGTTTGACCACTTCCAATTTGCCTTGATTCATAGACCTGACATTCCAGATTCCTATGCAATATTGCTCTTTACCCCATTGGACCTTGCTTCTATCTCCAGTCACATGCACAACTGGGCATTGTTTTTGCTTTGGCTCCATCCCTTCATTCTTTCTGGAGTTATTTCTCCACTGATCTCCAGTAGCATATTGGGCACCTAATGACCTGGGGAGTTCCTCTTTCAGTATCCTATCATTTTGCCTTTTCATACTGTTCATGGGGTTCTCAAGGCAAGAATACTGAAGTGACTTGCCATTCCCTTCTCCAGTGGACCACATTCTGTCAGATCTCTCCACCATGACCTGCCTGTCTTGGGTTGCCCCACAGGCATGGCTTGGTTTCATTGAGTTAGACAAGGCTGTCGTCCTATTGTGATTAGATTGCCTAGTTTTCTGTGAGTATGGTTTCAGTGTGTCTGTCCCCTGATGCCCTCTTGCAACACTTACCATCTTACAGCCGCTGTTCCTTACCTTGGATGAGGGGTATCTATCTCCTTACTGCCGCAGTTTCTGACCTTCAACATTTGATAGCTCTTCTAGGCCCTCCTGTGCCTGCCCAGCCACCGCTCCTCACTCCTCGGGTTGCTCCTCCGGCCACTGGCCCTGGCCTTGCGTGTGGGTGCCTCCTCCCAGCTGCCTCCCCTGGCCTCGGGCACAAGGTGGCTTCTCCCAGCTGCCCCTGTTTTCAGACGCAGGGTGTCTCCTCCCGGCCGCCCTTGACCTCCGACGTGGGGTGCCTCCTCCTGGCCGCCTCCCCTGACCTTGAAAGTGGGGTAGCTCCTGTCGGCCACTACCCCTGACCTCAGACTTGGGGTAGCTCCTCCCGGCTGCCACTGATCTTGAATGCGGGGTGGCTCCTCTCAGCCGTTCCTGCACCGTTGCAGCCTGGCACTCCAGGCCGCCGCCCCTGACCTCGGATGCGGGGTGGCTCCTCTCGGCTGTTCCTGCACCGTTGCAGCCTGGCACTCCAGGCTGCCGGCCCTGACCTCGGACGCGGGGTAGCTCCTCTTGGCTACGCTTAGTGTGCAGCCGCGTGCGCTAGTGCGCCGGCTCGAGTGAGTTGCAGACAAGCAATACATTTTTATTCTACTATTATTTAGTGTTAAGATTTTACCAGTATATTTATACTGTAAATATGTCAGTATGCAAATATAATATATAGTTTCACTGGGAAAAATCTTCTTTTTTTCTAAGCATCAGTGTCAAAAAAGAATAGTTTTTTTTTTTTAATTTTCTCTAAATCATCTGAAAAATAGCAGGTGCTATTTCACTGATGAAGAATCTTATCCCTCTCAGATATCATGAGTGTTAACAAGGATATTTTGTTCCACATTAAGAGCAGTTTCCAGAGCTGTGGTCAGCCAGGGACATGGCATTTTAGGGCAGATGCAAGCTTTGTAGATACCTTCATATTATACCTCACAGTTGACCATGGAGGACATCTGATACAATGGCAGCTGAAAAAGCGAAAGTATAGTCACTAAGTTGTGTTCAACTCTTTGCAACCCCATGGACTGTAGCACCCAGGCTTCTTTGTCCATGGAATTTTCCAGGCAAGAGTACTGGAGTGGGTCGCCATTCCCTTTTCCAGGGGATCTTCCTGACCCAGGAATCAAATCTGAGTCTCCTGCATTGCACACAGATTCTTTACTGTCTGAACCATCAGGGAAGCTGCAATGTCAGCTATATCACCATTGTTATAACAAGGGTTTTTCAGTCACAGAGATTCGTTATGTTGTGATTTTGCTCTCAGTCAGAACAGCTGTTTCAATAAACAAAACTCTCTCCAAATCCTTCTTAAAATGAAACTTTTTTAAGAACAGAAAAATATCTTTTTGCAATTATTTTCCTACTTAATAACCTGTCTGGAAATAAGCAACCTCAAAAAAAAAAAAAAAACCAACAAGCTCATGATGTCCCATTTATATAATTTTCCTGAATCCATTTCAACTCCTCAATTGATTAGTGAGCATCTAATGCATACAAATCATATTCTCTACCCCAAAAGTAGGTTTTGGTACAGATACACCTTACAGTGTTAGCTGAAAACTAGGGCAGGATTAGAGTCACAAGCACTTCAACTTTTAAACAAGTTGTAAACTCTCATGGTGTAATAAAATAAGGAAAAGCACTTCTCAACTGCTGTCCTCTTTTGCCTCTTTCTCTCTTGTATGTTATGATCATTTCTTTTTATTTATTTACAATCACTTCTACCATGATTGCCATATGCCAGGCAATGTTCTCAACTTTTACTAATATTAAGTCACTTAATTCTCACAACTCTAGAGGTGGATATTGATATTGCACCCATTCTACAGATGAGGGGACTGAGGATTTGACCTCAGACAGGACTGCCTACGGTCTGTGAGNATGTTCTCAACTTTTACTAATATTAAGTCACTTAATTCTCACAACTCTAGAGGTGGATATTGATATTGCACCCATTCTACAGATGAGGGGACTGAGGATTTGACCTCAGACAGGACTGCCTACAGTCTGTGAGTTTAGACATGACACTCTACCATCTCACCAGCATTCTCAGATTTTACTGTTTGTGCTTCCACAGCTCAGGTTTAGGTTATGGTGAGATTAAGGAGTAAGAAGGATACAAATCAAAAAGAATAAAAGCAGATTTGGGTTTACAGCCCTGGTCTGTTCCTTACAACCTGTGGAAAATATGGATAGGAAGAATTATGGACCTATAAACATTCCAGTTCTAATCCCCAGGACAGAAACTGATGACATACCACAACCTTGATATATTACCATACACAGCAAGAGGACTTTGAAATGTAGTTAAGATTACTTATCAGTTGATCTTAAAATAGATTTTCCTGGATTATCTCGGAGGGTCCAATGTAATTTCAGGTGGTCTTAAAAGCAGAGGCAGGAGAGGAAACTGAAGTGATTCAAAGTATGAAGTATTCAAAGTATTCAGTGTACTGCTGCTGGCATGAAGATGGAGGAGGATAGGAGTCAAGGGAAGGGGGATCTCAGTCCCACAACTACACGGAACTGAATTCTGTTAACAATGGCCATAAACTTGGAAGCGGATTCTTCCAAAGAGGCTCCAGAAAGAAACACAGCCAACACTTTGACTTTAACCTTATAGGATTCTGAACAGAGTAACCAGCCCTGCTGTGCTGGACTTTTGACCAAAGAGCAGTGGAAATAAATCAGTGTTTCAAGCTACTAAGTTTGTAGAATTTGTTACACAGCAATAGCATACTGATACAATGAACTCAGACAAGTTCCTGAATCCTGATGAGTCTGTTTCCTCATCTGTAAAGAGGGGCTTTTGGTAGCTGTGTTTTTTGAAGAATAAATGTAATCACTTCATGACCATCTGGTATAGCACTTGATATTTAGTAAGAGTTCAATAAATATGACTACAATCACGGGTACTAAAACAAAATTGTAAGAGTGAGAGGTGAAACAGAGAAACTGAATGAAGAAAGTGGCACTTTAATTGAACTTTGAGAAATAGGCTGAGTTTTGATAGTCAATTCCGACTGAAATTAAACCAGTAAAGAACTGAGAGGAGAAAACTCTACAGCTTACCCGAGTCTATCACTCGTTGTGCAGAAGTATGAATTTGCATTTTAATAGAGAGAAGAAAATTAACTGAACTCAGACCGTGGCATCTTTTGAAGGGAACTTTCAATCCTGGAGAGAAAAATAGAAGCCAAACAAATGGGAATTCGTATAGAATATATACAGTGGTTTATAGCCTATATATTCATACAGCCGACTCTTAGGGGAAGGACCAAAACTGGGCTCATTTTTATTTCAACTCTGTCACATTTGCTCTGTATGTGCAAAGAAAAGCAAAAATTTTTTCCTGCCAAGCACAAGATGCATGTTCATATCTGTGATTGACACCTAGTGTATGGGGTGTGACAACAGTCGCTTTTCTATGGAACCTGAAGGAAATCTTGTGACGTGAAATCACTGAGATTTTAAACAGTGGTAATTCAGAGATTATGGTTCTTCTGCCTTGTTGGAAAATGCCAAAAAAAAAAAAAAAAAAAAAANCCACAGCTCAGGTTTAGGTTATGGTGAGATTAAGGAGTAAGAAGGATACAAATCAAAAAGAATAAAAGCAGATTTGGGTTTACAGCCCTGGTCTGTTCCTTACAACCTGTGGAAAATATGGATAGGAAGAATTATGGACCTATAAACATTCCAGTTCTAATCCCCAGGACAGAAACTGATGACATACCACAACCTTGATATATTACCATACACAGCAAGAGGACTTTGAAATGTAGTTAAGATTACTTATCAGTTGATCTTAAAATAGATTTTCCTGGATTATCTCGGAGGGTCCAATGTAATTTCAGGTGGTCTTAAAAGCAGAGGCAGGAGAGGAAACTGAAGTGATTCAAAGTATGAAGTATTCAAAGTATTCAGTGTACTGCTGCTGGCATGAAGATGGAGGAGGATAGGAGTCAAGGGAAGGGGGATCTCAGTCCCACAACTACACGGAACTGAATTCTGTTAACAATGGCCATAAACTTGGAAGCGGATTCTTCCAAAGAGGCTCCAGAAAGAAACACAGCCAACACTTTGACTTTAACCTTATAGGATTCTGAACAGAGTAACCAGCCCTGCTGTGCTGGACTTTTGACCAAAGAGCAGTGGAAATAAATCAGTGTTTCAAGCTACTAAGTTTGTAGAATTTGTTACACAGCAATAGCATACTGATACAATGAACTCAGACAAGTTCCTGAATCCTGATGAGTCTGTTTCCTCATCTGTAAAGAGGGGCTTTTGGTAGCTGTGTTTTTTGAAGAATAAATGTAATCACTTCATGACCATCTGGTATAGCACTTGATATTTAGTAAGAGTTCAATAAATATGACTACAATCACGGGTACTAAAACAAAATTGTAAGAGTGAGAGGTGAAACAGAGAAACTGAATGAAGAAAGTGGCACTTTAATTGAACTTTGAGAAATAGGCTGAGTTTTGATAGTCAATTCCGACTGAAATTAAACCAGTAAAGAACTGAGAGGAGAAAACTCTACAGCTTACCCGAGTCTATCACTCGTTGTGCAGAAGTATGAATTTGCATTTTAATAGAGAGAAGAAAATTAACTGAACTCAGACCGTGGCATCTTTTGAAGGGAACTTTCAATCCTGGAGAGAAAAATAGAAGCCAAACAAATGGGAATTCGTATAGAATATATACAGTGGTTTATAGCCTATATATTCATACAGCCGACTCTTAGGGGAAGGACCAAAACTGGGCTCATTTTTATTTCAACTCTGTCACATTTGCTCTGTATGTGCAAAGAAAAGCAAAAATTTTTTCCTGCCAAGCACAAGATGCATGTTCATATCTGTGATTGACACCTAGTGTATGGGGTGTGACAACAGTCGCTTTTCTATGGAACCTGAAGGAAATCTTGTGACGTGAAATCACTGAGATTTTAAACAGTGGTAATTCAGAGATTATGGTTCTTCTGCCTTGTTGGAAAATCCAAAAAAAAAAAAAAAAAAAAAAGATGGAGGAGAGAAGGAAATCCTGAGAGACATGGAGGGTTTAACTAGGTGCCCAGGATTGCCACAACAAATCACCTGAACTGGGTGGCTTACAACCCTGGAAATTTATTCTCCCACAGTTCTGAAGGTAAGCTGTCTGAAGTCAAAGTGTTGGCAATATTGGTCTCTTGGGGGCTCCAACAGAGAGTATTTCCTCACCCTTCTCCTGATTTCTGGTGTAGCCGGCCATCCTTGTCGATATATCTCCTCAATCTCTGCCTCCAGCTTTACCTGGCCTCTCCTCTTCCCTTCTGTCTCTTATCAGGATGCTAGTTGTCAGATTGGGACCCAGATGAACAATGCAGAAATGTTCTCATCTCAGAATCCCCAACTTATACATTTGCAAAGACTCTTGATCCAAATACTCAGATTCACAAGTCCTAGGGGGTAGGACTTGGACATATGCTTTTCGGGGTTGGACATTCAAATCATTAAGGGGACTATTAGCTAGAGAGTCTATGAGGGGCTTCCCTTGTAGCTTAGTCACTGAAGGATTTGCCTGCAGTGCATAAGAACCAGGTTCAATTCCTGGGTCAGGAAGATTCCTGGAGAAGGAAATAGCAACCGACTTGCCTGGAGAGTTCCATGGACAGAGGAGCCTGCCGAGCTACAATCCATGGGGTCGCAAGAGTCAGACAGGACTTAGTGACTAAGCCATCATTAGCTAAAACATACTGAGAAATAGCATTTGTTGCTTTTGTTCAATTGCTAAGCCATATTCGACTCTTTGCAACCCCCTGGACTGAAGTACTCCAAGCTTCTCTGTCCTTCACCATCTCCTGAAGTTTGCTCAAACTCATGTCCATTGAGTCACTGATGACAGCCAACCATCTCATCCTCGGCCACCCTCTTCTCCTCCTGCCTTCAATCTTTCCCAGCACCAGGGTCTTTTCAAGTGAGTCAGTTCTTTGCATCAGGTGACCAAAGTATTAGAGATTCAACTTCAGCATCAGTCCTTCCAGTGGATAATTCAGGATTGATTTCCTTTAGGATTGACTAGCTTGATCTCCTTGCTGTCCAAAGGACTCTCAAGAGTCTTCTCATTTGAAAGCATTTCAGCATTCTTCATGCATGCATGCATGCTAAGTTGCTTCAAACATGTCAGACTCTTCACAACCCCATGGACTATAGCTTGCCAGGCTCCTCTGTCCATGGGATGCTCCAGGCAAAAATACTGGAGTGGGCTGCCATGCCCCTCTCCGGGGATCTTCCCAACCCAGGAATCGAACCTGCATCTCTGCCTCCTGCATTGGCAGGTAGATTCCTCATCACTAATGACACCTCTTTATGTAAACACCTTCTTAAATAAGTGTGGAATTATATGAGAAAAAAGGAAAGCAAGACCTATATGGCTAATTTATGTTCAATTTAAGTCAAAAAAAATATCTAATTTGGATTTCAGGTATATGTTAGTATAATCTTCTACATGAAAAGAAAAATCCATTCTTAGAAGAAGAAAAAAAAAGATTAGGTGCCTGAAAAAAGTCTGAGCCAGAATCAGTTCAGTTCAGTCGCTCAGTTGTGTCCAGCTCTGTGTGACCTCATGAATCACAGCATGCCAGGACTCCCTGTCCATCACCAACTCCTGGAGTTTACCCAAACTCATGTCCATCGAGTTGGTGATATCATCCAGCCATCTCATCCTCTATCGTCCCCTTCTCCTGCCCTCAATCCCTCCCAGCATCAGGGTCTTTTCCAGTGAGTCAACCCTTCACATGAGGTGGCCAAAGTATTGGAGTTTCAGCTTTAACATCAGTCCTTCCAATGAACACCCAGGACTGATCTCCTTTAGCATGGACTGGTTGGATCTCCTTGCAGTCCAAGGGACTCTCAAGAGTCTTCTCCAACACCACAGTTCAAACGCATCAATTCTTCAGTGCTCAACTTTCTTCACAGTCCAACTCTCACATCCATACATGACCACTGGAAAAACCATAGCCTTGACTAGACGGACTTTTGTTGGCAAAGTAATGTCTCTGCTTTTGAATATGCTGTCTAGGTTGGTCATAACTTTCCTTCCAAGGAGTAAGCGTCTTTTAATTTCATGGCTGCAGTCACCATCTGCAGTGATTTTGGAGCCCAAAACAATAAAGTCTGACACTGTTTCCAGTATAGGCAACCAAAATTCATAAACTTTTCCTCCTACTTCATTACAGACCTGTAAATATTCCAATATGAAAAATAATTTAAAAATTATTAAGAAAAAATAAAATTTAAAAATATACACTATTGTTTATCTTTGTTTCAATATTTTAAAATAATAACCATTAGCTGAGTCCAACAATTCCAACTGGTAGTCATGGTGATTCAATATTATTTGTTTTGCCTTTTGTTAATAGCACATATATTATTTGAAGAATCATCTTTATTTAGCAAAGTTTGCATGAAAGCACCTAATACCTTTGTTATGATTTAATATTTGCCATGATGCTTTGAAATGGAGAATTGTATGCCAACATGAATAGTGGAATTTCATTAGCCAAATCAAGTCACATGACAACATTTAAGTTTAAGTGAGTGGCAGACTGACCAGCCCTCAGAAACATTAAGAGCCTGAACATCTGTGAACACCTGAACTATTGCAGCCTGGAATCCCAATCTTTATGTCCAAAGACATTACAGAATGTCAAAACATCTTTTTAGTTAGACTGGGGAGAAAATCCTTCCATGTCTGATCAAAGGCAGTTGGGTCTTAACAAGTTAATTCCTTTTACATCATTATTTCTGTAATAAACAAGAAAGAATTAGTTTTCCTATCAAAGTTTCTTACAAAAATGACAAAAATACTACCAATTGTGTTGTTTTTCTTTCTTAACTGATATACAGTTACAGGGTATAGTTTCCAGAACACTGACAGCATTCTGGGTACTTCCAAATATTTGAGATATGTGTGTGGAACTGACAGATTGATGGGATGTGTTTGTGTGCATGTGCGCACATGTATGTTGTGATACTTACTAGCATATATGTTTGCTCATACTTGAGCTCTCCTCTTTATAAGTGCATGATGAAGACTTTGCCTCCCACTTCTCTAAGGTCAGGTGTGACCTTATCACTTACTTTGGACGGTGACTGGTTAAATGATTCCTATCACTCCTGGACAGAAGCATCTCATTTCCTACAAGACTTCACTGCTATCTTTCTTTCAGCAAGGAAAACCAACCCAGCATACTCTGGGTGGAGGAAGAAATCCATCATCCCAACATTTCCTCATGAGGAATAATGTGGAGAAGAACCCCACGCAGACCACAGCAGACATGCAGCATTAGTTAAAAAAAAAAAATAAACCTTTCAGATTTGAGGGTAATGATAGATTACGAAAATAGCCATAAGTTCCTCCATCGTGTCCGCAATGGAATTATTGCTCTTCTCACAAGGGTGCACATCTTTCTCTACCCCCCAAAGACTGGGCTGAACTTGCGACTTGCTTTGATCAACAAACGGAGAAGTGACCTTGAAGAAATTCCCAGCAAAGGCCGCTTGAGGCCTCATAACTTCTGCTCGAACTCCCTGCTGCCTTCAGACCACCCTGTGTAGCTAGCATCCATAGGGAGGGACCGTATTCAGAGAGAGACCTGGCAGATGGCCAGCATCCGCCTCCAGGCATGCGAATGGGCTTGTCTTGGGCCATTCAGCCCTGGATGGGTCACAGAAGACAGAACTATGAACTACATGGGAGACCCCAGGCAAAACTCACAGAAGAACTGCCAGCTGAGCCCCAGTCCCAAACACTGGCCCACAGGACTGCAAGCGAAAACAGTTCTGTTGTCTTGGGCCACTAAGTCTGTGTGATTTGTATGTAGCTATGGAGAGCTGATGCAGCTTGAACAGCTTATCCTCATTGATATGTGCGTGTGTGCATGTAGCCGTGCATGTGATAGTGGTGCATGTGTGTCTGACCCTTGCAGCCCCACGGACTGAAGCCCAACAGGGTCCTCTGCCCATGTACACTCCAGGCAAGAATACTAGAGTAGGTTGCCTTTTTCTCCTTCAACGGATCTTCCTGACCCAGAGATCAAACTCATATCTTCTGCGTCTCCTGTATTGGCAGGCAGATTCTTTACCACTGAGCCACCTGGGGAGATAGATAGCTATGTGTATGCATGTAATATAACTGTGTGTATATCATATAGTAGCAATGCATTTATATAGTTGTGTGTGTGTAGTATAAATCTGTGTATACATTACATATATACACATATACATATAAACGCTGATGCGTATATGTTAAAATAATTTTTAGCAGCAGACTGGGTCAAGAAGGTGATTCAGTTTTTATTTTATTAACTATTCATATGCTCATTGAAATTTCCCTTATTCCTATCAAGATAATCTTAGCAGATGGCTAGATTAGAGGGGTCTTAAAATTTGGACTTGAAGAAATCATCCTCTAATAGTGGATTCTTCTGCAGACAAATGATATTAAAACCAGATTGTGAGGTCAGAAGATCAGTGTCTTTGGTTTTCCCTCTTCACGCTGATGCATTCCAGAATACTCTATGCAGTCACTGCCAGACGTGATTGAGACCACCTTCAGGGTCAGGAAAGATAGCATCCATTCTCCTTTTGGAGTTCCGTATTACATCAGTCTTAACTGACACTGCTGTGATTAGTCGAGTCATTTGGGCCAAAATGCAGCATGGAAATCCACCGATGCTTTTAATATAAAAAATTAGTAGAAAAATTATAAAGACCTTTCTAAATTATCTCATCTGAGGAAGAGGGTTGCTTTACGAGACTGAACCAGAGTTCATGCTGCTTAGAGTCTTCAACTGGAAGAAATGCATTTGGTCAAAGTGGGAAGGTTTTAATTAAGAAGAAAACTGACGTGAAAACTATGTATTCCTTTTCTATTGCCACCATAACTATTAATGATAAACAGAAACAACACATGTTAAAATTACACATATCTATGATCTTCCATTTCTGGAGGTTAGAAGTCCAATGTGGGTCTCTCGGGGCCACAATCCAAGTGTTAGCTGGTTGAGCCCCATTCTGGAGGCTTTAGGGAAAAACCGTTCTCTTGCCTGTTCAGGAGTTGGCATAACTCATTTCCTAGAGGCTGTAGAACAAAAGTCCCGTTTCCTTACTGGCTGTCAGTGGGGAGCCACTCTTACCTGCAAGAGGCTTCTCTCAGATCTTGGCATACTGCCCATACTTCTGGACCCTTCTCAAGCTCCCATCTCTCTGATTCACACCCCTTCTGTCCTCTTCTACTTTCAGGAACTCATGTAATTAGATGAAACTCACTCAGATAATCAGGGTGATTTTCCCAGCTCTAGGTACGCCCCGTAACCAAATCTGTAAAGTCCATTTTGCTGTGTAAGGGTTTCAGGGATCAGGATGTGGGCATTGTTGCCAAGGGTGAGACATCACACTGCCCTCCACAGCCTACAGAGTTTCACAGAGGGCTTAGAGGTGTGGGTTTAAAGCACCTCATGACCACTGGGTCTCACTTCCCAGGCTGGGCTGTTTGGGGAATGGATTAGGGGATCTGGGGACCTCACTGAACGCCAAGGAGTGCTCTGTGCAAGGAAAAATGAAGTCATGTGGAGGCCTTGGTTTTTGTCCATTTATTTAGAAGTATTTCTGACTTTTCCACGGTGCCTTTTATCTGTTATTAAAAAGCATGTTTAACTACCTCACGGCTCAGACAGTAAAGAATCTGCCTGCAAAGCAAGATACCTGGGTTCGATCCCTGGATCAGGAAGATCTCCTGGAGAAGGGAATGGCAACCATTCCAGTATTCCTGCCTNAAGAGTCGGACACAACTTAGTGACTGAATGACAACTATCTAAAAAGATTTTACTTTGGTGTTTGCATGCTCAGTCGTGTTTGACTCTTTGCAAACCCATGGACTGTAGCCCACCAGACTCTGCTGTCCATGGGATTTCCCAGGCAAAAATACTGGAGTGGGTAGCTATTTCCTCCTCCAGGGGAAAGTACCATCTGCCAAACACGGAAAAGGCAAATGCGTCCTGGGGATGAGAAGAAAATCCAGACATGCCCTCCCTAGAGCAGAATCTGCAGGATCCAGGCAAGGACCCAATATTTGCAGGCAGTGACAGGCACAATGATGGAGGTTTGATAGAGAAACCATGGCAGCAGTAATCTCTTATTTCATAGGTGCATGCCCTCCCGTTTTCAGTTTTTCAGCCTGCAGAATGTGAAATCAGGAAGTTTTTAAAAAATATTTTTCTCTTTCCACATAGGAGAGAAGAAGGCTTATTCTCATCATCATGCTTGAATCTGGGTCAGTTTTGATAGGGCCCACTTGTGAATTTCTTTGTTGGCTCAGATGATAATGAATCTACCTAAAGTGCCGGAGATGCAGGTTTGAGTCCTCAGTGGGGAAGATCCTCTGGAGAAGGGAATGGCTATCATTCCAGTATTCTTGCCTAGAGAATTCCATGGACAGAGGAGTCTGGTGGGCTACAGTCCATAAGGTCGCAAAGAATCAGACACGACTGAGTGTCTCACTTTCTTTCACTTCACTCATGAGCTGCCTCCCTCAACACCTCATTGAAGATGCTCCTGGTTGTTTCCTACACTGTATTGAAGTTATGACACAAAGAACAAAGTAGAGATACTGTGTGTCTACATGACACAGTCCAGTTCAGTTACTCAGTCTTCTATGGCTTCCCTGTCCATCACCAACTCCCAGCAGTTACTCAAACTCATGTCCATTGAGTCAATGATGCCATCCAACCATCTCATCCTCTGTCATCCCCTTCTCCTCTTGCCTTCAATCTTTCCTAGCATCAGGGGTTTTCCAATGAGTTAGTTCTTCACATCAGGTGGCCAAAGTATTGGCACTTCAGTTTCAGCATCAGTCCTTCCAATGAATATTCAAGAGTGATTTCCTTTAGGATAGACTGGTTGGTTCTCCTTGCAGTCCAAGGCACTCTCAAGAGTCTTCTCCAACATCACAGTTTAAAAGCATCAATTCTCCGGCACTCAGCTTTCTTTATAGTCCAACTCTTACACCCATACATGACTACTGGAAAAACCATAGCCTTGACTAGATGGACCTTTGTTGACAAAGTAATGTCTCTGTTTTTTAATATGCTGTCTAGGTTGGTCATAACTTTCCTTCCAAGAAGTAAGCATCTTTTAATTTCATGGCTGCAGTCACCATCTGCAGTGATTTTAGAGCCCAAGAAAATAATGTCTCTCACGATTTCCATTGTTTCCCCATTTATTTGCCATGAAGTAATGGGACCGGATGCCATGATCTTCGTTTTCTGAATGTTGAGTTTTAATCCAACTTTTTCACTTTTCTCTTTCACTTTCATCAAGAGGCTCTTTAGTTCTTTTTCACTTTCTTCCATAAGGGTAGTGTCATCTGCATATCTGAGGTTATTGATATTTCTCCTGGCAATCTTGATTCCAGCCTGTGCTTCATCCAGCCCAGTGTTTCTCATAATGTACTCTGCATATAAGTTAAATAAGCAGGGTGACAATATACAGCCTTGATATACTCCTTTCCTGATTTGGAACCAGTCTCTTCTTCTATGTCCAGTTCTAACTGTTGCTTCTTGACCTGCATACAGATTTCTCAAGAGGCAGGTCAGGTGGTCCAGTATTCCTATCTCTTTCAGAATTTTCCACAGTTTGTTGCGATCCACACAGTCAAAGCCGTTGTCATATTCAATAAAGTAGAAATAGATGTTTTTCTGGAACTCTCTTGCTTTTTCGATGATTCAGTAGATGTTGGCAATTTGATCTCTGGTTCTTCTGCCTTTTCTAAATCCAGTTTATGGTTCACATACTGTTGAAGCCTGATTTGGAGAATATTGAGCATTATTTTGCTAGTGTGTGAGATGGGTGCAATTGTGCGTTAGTTGGAACATTCTTTGGCATTGCCTTTCTTTGGGATTTGAATGAAAATTGACCTTTTCCAGTCCTGTGGCCACTGCTGAGTTTTCCAAATTTGGAAACAGATACTGCATATTCAGAGAAGAATCATAAGATAACCTAGGTCCCTACTTTCAACATGAAGGATTTCATATGGATTGCCTTCTACTTTTCTAAAAGTGAGCTTCACCCTAAGAGCCCTTTAGGACACCTTCAGACAAAGTACAACCCATGTCCACTGAGACACGTGCTTCAAGGGAGGCTCTGCTGGGTCCATTGCGATTAACTGCTAGGTTGGAAAAGCTTCATTCCACAAAGGCTTAATAGATCACTCCCCACTTTGTGCTCCGGTGATGAATTGTCCAAATAATGAATTTAGTTTTATGTCACATTCTACAAGGTGGCTTGCTCTGTCTTTAGTTTTCAAGTGCCTTGAGGACAGAAACTATTGTATCCACCTTTGTCCCCACAGTCATAAGACAGTGATGTTCAGTGGAGGGATGATTTTGCCACTCAGGGAACACTCAGCAAAGCGCAGAATCATTTTTTATTGTAGCACCTTGGGCAGGGGGTGCCCTGCTGGCATTCGATGCTTAGAAGCTGGGAGACTTGCTACACTACCCAGGATGGCACTACCACCACCCCTCAACTATCCAGCCCCGAATGTCAACAGTGTCAAGGTCGAGCGCAACCGCTCACGCAGAATACATTTTAATAATTGCTCATTTACTTTTTCCAAAAATAATCCATTAGAGAGTTAAAACAACAAATCGAATCATGTGCTCTTTTATCATTACATTTCCCCTGGAACAATCAGCTCATGTCATAAAATTCTCAGTCTTGGAAAACTAACAGGGAAAAAATTTTGAGACCTGTCTTATCCTGAAGATGGTTGGTTACCGATGAGAATGGTGCTGAAGTGTTCTCTTCTATCTCCCTTTCAGCTTTTGACCTACTGTGCACACGGACGTGTGAGCTTACTTACTTTATTGTTATAGTTTGTCATGCTCTGTGTTTTATCACATATGATTTATCACATAACTATTTTAAATTTTAGGTGGTGTTAAGTTGTTCAGTAATTGCATTATGAAGAACTGCTACTTAGGAGTCTCATGTTGCTGATTATACTATGTCATTATAGCACAAATAATGTTTTTTTTAAAGAGGTTTCTCTAAAGAATGCCTTGCAAATGTTAAATAGAATCACACCTATAGGCATAATTTAAAAATTCATGGTAGAGATGAGGATTGAGAAGCTTCCACTGCTCAGGTACTGGAGGAAACCTTCTCCAGCCCTGGAGGAGACCTTCTCCAGCCCCGGAGGTGTCTGGTTCCACCATTTGCTTGTGATAAAGCTGAAAGCCAAATAGACCAGGGAAATGCAAACGTCTTCATTAAGAGGGAAATCATTGCTCAAGTATCTCTTTCTTATTTGACTGCCTTGGGACTAAATTGAGGAAATAGTGATAGAAACAAATGTCCACCACATTCCTACCTCATTGCTTTTGCTGTTAAGAGCTATGTTCTCTAAAGGAATTCTGGTTGGAGAATAAAGAAAACTCGAATAATCCAAACTGTTCGAAAGTCCATAGCTACATCATTTTTTAAAGTAAGTGATTCTTTTTTTTTTTTTTTTTCCAGAATGATGGAGTCTCACTTTGTTAGCCACCTTGTTTTGACAGTGATACAATCTCTCTTTGGGATTTTAGTAAACGGCATCATTGTGATTGTGAACGGTACTGACTTGATCAAGCAGAGAAAGTTGATCCCACTGGATCTCCTTGTTTCCTGCTTGGCGATTTCCAGGATGGGAATTCAGCTGGCCTTCTTCTACGCTAACTTGGCTCTTCTTTCCTTGATCAAATTCTCTCAGTTTACTGAGAATCTCATAGTTTTCACATTTGTAAATGATTTGGGACTTTGGTTTGCCACCTGGCTCAGTGTCTACTACTGCACCAAGATTGCTACCATCGCTCACCCTCTCTTATTCTGGTTGAAGATGAAGATCTCCAAGCTAGTTCCTTGGCTGATTCTTGTGTCCCTGCTGTATGCATGTAGTACTTCTGCTGTGCATGTCAAATATAAGTGGGCATTTTACGGAGAAGACTTCCTGGGCCTTTTCTTCCCAAA
Organism: Raphicerus campestris; assembly: GCA_006410735.1. Classification (NCBI taxonomy): domain Eukaryota; kingdom Metazoa; phylum Chordata; class Mammalia; order Artiodactyla; family Bovidae; genus Raphicerus; species Raphicerus campestris. Next base: position 519,826 of record SJYW01010380.1, read on the forward strand.
TGTAACAACCCCCATCAAAGTGACCCCTGCGTTACAGTTTGCCTTTCTGTTTGCTGAGTTTGCATTGCCATCATTCATCTTCCTGGTTTCTTCTCTGCTCTTGATATTTTCCTTGGGAAGACATGCCTGGCAGGTGAGAAACACATGGACAAGCCCCAGAAACCCTCGCACACGTGCATACATCAGGGCCTTTCTCTCCATCCTGTCCTTCCTGGCCCTCTATCTCTGCCACTACCTGATTGTTGCTTTGACCTTTTTTCAAATTTTTAACCTTAGAAGCTTCCTATTTCTGTTCTGCATCTTCGTGGTTGGTTCATACCACTCCATCCACTCTATTACTTTAATTTTAGGAAACCCGAAAATGAAACAAAATGCAAAGGCATTGCTCCTCCTCAGAAAGTGAGGTCAGTGAGAGAGAACTTTGATCCAGTCAAAGAATTGGCAGTTCAGTGAATTAACGGAAGCTGCTCAGCCTCCCTCAGCCAAACAAAATCTGTTCACAAATTTAGAAGCATCATCTAAANAGAGAAGAAGGCTTATTCTCATCATCATGCTTGAATCTGGATCAGTTTTGATAGGGCCCACTTGTGAATTTCTTTGTTGGCTCAGATGATAATGAATCTACCTAAAGTGCCGGAGATGCAGGTTTGAGTCCTCAGTGGGGAAGATCCTCTGGAGAAGGGAATGGCTATCATTCCAGTATTCTTGCCTAGAGAATTCCATGGACAGAGGAGTCTGGTGGGCTACAGTCCATAAGGTCGCAAAGAATCAGACACGACTGAGTGTCTCACTTTCTTTCACTTCACTCATGAGCTGCCTCCCTCAACACCTCATTGAAGATGCTCCTGGTTGTTTCCTACACTGTATTGAAGTTATGACACAAAGAACAAAGTAGAGATACTGTGTGTCTACATGACACAGTCCAGTTCAGTTACTCAGTCTTCTATGGCTTCCCTGTCCATCACCAACTCCCAGCAGTTACTCAAACTCATGTCCATTGAGTCAATGATGCCATCCAACCATCTCATCCTCTGTCATCCCCTTCTCCTCTTGCCTTCAATCTTTCCTAGCATCAGGGGTTTTCCAATGAGTTAGTTCTTCACATCAGGTGGCCAAAGTATTGGCACTTCAGTTTCAGCATCAGTCCTTCCAATGAATATTCAAGAGTGATTTCCTTTAGGATAGACTGGTTGGTTCTCCTTGCAGTCCAAGGCACTCTCAAGAGTCTTCTCCAACATCACAGTTTAAAAGCATCAATTCTCCGGCACTCAGCTTTCTTTATAGTCCAACTCTTACACCCATACATGACTACTGGAAAAACCATAGCCTTGACTAGATGGACCTTTGTTGACAAAGTAATGTCTCTGTTTTTTAATATGCTGTCTAGGTTGGTCATAACTTTCCTTCCAAGAAGTAAGCATCTTTTAATTTCATGGCTGCAGTCACCATCTGCAGTGATTTTAGAGCCCAAGAAAATAATGTCTCTCACGATTTCCATTGTTTCCCCATTTATTTGCCATGAAGTAATGGGACCGGATGCCATGATCTTCGTTTTCTGAATGTTGAGTTTTAATCCAACTTTTTCACTTTTCTCTTTCACTTTCATCAAGAGGCTCTTTAGTTCTTTTTCACTTTCTTCCATAAGGGTAGTGTCATCTGCATATCTGAGGTTATTGATATTTCTCCTGGCAATCTTGATTCCAGCCTGTGCTTCATCCAGCCCAGTGTTTCTCATAATGTACTCTGCATATAAGTTAAATAAGCAGGGTGACAATATACAGCCTTGATATACTCCTTTCCTGATTTGGAACCAGTCTCTTCTTCTATGTCCAGTTCTAACTGTTGCTTCTTGACCTGCATACAGATTTCTCAAGAGGCAGGTCAGGTGGTCCAGTATTCCTATCTCTTTCAGAATTTTCCACAGTTTGTTGCGATCCACACAGTCAAAGCCGTTGTCATATTCAATAAAGTAGAAATAGATGTTTTTCTGGAACTCTCTTGCTTTTTCGATGATTCAGTAGATGTTGGCAATTTGATCTCTGGTTCTTCTGCCTTTTCTAAATCCAGTTTATGGTTCACATACTGTTGAAGCCTGATTTGGAGAATATTGAGCATTATTTTGCTAGTGTGTGAGATGGGTGCAATTGTGCGTTAGTTGGAACATTCTTTGGCATTGCCTTTCTTTGGGATTTGAATGAAAATTGACCTTTTCCAGTCCTGTGGCCACTGCTGAGTTTTCCAAATTTGGAAACAGATACTGCATATTCAGAGAAGAATCATAAGATAACCTAGGTCCCTACTTTCAACATGAAGGATTTCATATGGATTGCCTTCTACTTTTCTAAAAGTGAGCTTCACCCTAAGAGCCCTTTAGGACACCTTCAGACAAAGTACAACCCATGTCCACTGAGACACGTGCTTCAAGGGAGGCTCTGCTGGGTCCATTGCGATTAACTGCTAGGTTGGAAAAGCTTCATTCCACAAAGGCTTAATAGATCACTCCCCACTTTGTGCTCCGGTGATGAATTGTCCAAATAATGAATTTAGTTTTATGTCACATTCTACAAGGTGGCTTGCTCTGTCTTTAGCTTTCAAGTGCCTTGAGGACAGAAACTATTGTATCCACCTTTGTCCCCACAGTCATAAGACAGTGATGTTCAGTGGAGGGGTGATTTTGCCACTCAGGGAACACTCAGCAAAGCGCAGAATCATTTTTTATTGTAGCACCTTGGGCAGGGGGTGCCCTGCTGGCATTCGATGCTTAGAAGCTGGGAGACTTGCTACACTACCCAGGATGGCACTACCACCACCCCTCAACTATCCAGCCCCGAATGTCAACAGTGTCAAGGTCGAGCGCAACCGCTCACGCAGAATACATTTTAATAATTGCTCATTTACTTTTTCCAAAAATAATCCATTAGAGAGTTAAAACAACAAATCGAATCATGTGCTCTTTTATCATTACATTTCCCCTGAAACAATCAGCTCATGTCATAAAATTCTCAGTCTTAGAAAACTAACAGGGAAAAAATTTTGAGACCTGTCTTATCCTGAAGATGGTTGGTTACCGATGAGAATGGTGCTGAAGTGTTCTCTTCTATCTCCCTTTCAGCTTTTGACCTACTGTGCACACGGACGTGTGAGCTTACTTACTTTATTGTTATAGTTTGTCATGCTCTGTGTTTTATCACATATGATTTATCACATAACTATTTTAAATTTTAGGTGGTGTTAAGTTGTTCAGTAATTGCATTATGAAGAACTGCTACTTAGGAGTCTCATGTTGCTGATTATACTATGTCATTATAGCACAAATAATGTTTTTTTTAAAGAGGTTTCTCTAAAGAATGCCTTGCAAATGTTAAATAGAATCACACCTATAGGCATAATTTAAAAATTCATGGTAGAGATGAGGATTGAGAAGCTTCCACTGCTCAGGTACTGGAGGAAACCTTCTCCAGCCCTGGAGGAGACCTTCTCCAGCCCCGGAGGTGTCTGGTTCCACCATTTGCTTGTGATAAAGCTGAAAGCCAAATAGACCAGGGAAATGCAAACGTCTTCATTAAGAGGGAAATCATTGCTCAAGTATCTCTTTCTTATTTGACTGCCTTGGGACTAAATTGAGGAAATAGTGATAGAAACAAATGTCCACCACATTCCTACCTCATTGCTTTTGCTGTTAAGAGCTATGTTCTCTAAAGGAATTCTGGTTGGAGAATAAAGAAAACTCGAATAATCCAAACTGTTCGAAAGTCCATAGCTACATCATTTTTTAAAGTAAGTGATTCTTTTTTTTTTTTTTTTTCCAGAATGATGGAGTCTCACTTTGTTAGCCACCTTGTTTTGACAGTGATACAATCTCTCTTTGGGATTTTAGTAAACGGCATCATTGTGATTGTGAACGGTACTGACTTGATCAAGCAGAGAAAGTTGATCCCACTGGATCTCCTTGTTTCCTGCTTGGCGATTTCCAGGATGGGAATTCAGCTGGCCTTCTTCTACGCTAACTTGGCTCTTCTTTCCTTGATCAAATTCTCTCAGTTTACTGAGAATCTCATAGTTTTCACATTTGTAAATGATTTGGGACTTTGGTTTGCCACCTGGCTCAGTGTCTACTACTGCACCAAGATTGCTACCATCGCTCACCCTCTCTTATTCTGGTTGAAGATGAAGATCTCCAAGCTAGTTCCTTGGCTGATTCTTGTGTCCCTGCTGTATGCATGTAGTACTTCTGCTGTGCATGTCAAATATAAGTGGGCATTTTACGGAGAAGACTTCCTGGGCCTTTTCTTCCCAAATGTAACAACCCCCATCAAAGTGACCCCTGCGTTACAGTTTGCCTTTCTGTTTGCTGAGTTTGCATTGCCATCATTCATCTTCCTGGTTTCTTCTCTGCTCTTGATATTTTCCTTGGGAAGACATGCCTGGCAGGTGAGAAACACATGGACAAGCCCCAGAAACCCTCGCACACGTGCATACATCAGGGCCTTTCTCTCCATCCTGTCCTTCCTGGCCCTCTATCTCTGCCACTACCTGATTGTTGCTTTGACCTTTTTTCAAATTTTTAACCTTAGAAGCTTCCTATTTCTGTTCTGCATCTTCGTGGTTGGTTCATACCACTCCATCCACTCTATTACTTTAATTTTAGGAAACCCGAAAATGAAACAAAATGCAAAGGCGTTGCTCCTTCTCAGAAAGTGAGGTCAGTGAGAGAGAACTTTGATCCAGTCAAAGAATTGGCAGTTCAGTGAATTAACGGAAGCTGCTCAGCCTCCCTCAGCCAAACAAAATCTGTTCACAAATTTAGAAGCATCATCTAAA
>SJYW01010380.1:542162-582816 GCA_006410735.1 Raphicerus campestris
CAGGGGCTGGGGGGTGGGGGTGGGGGAATGGTTTTTTAATTTAATTTTTATTTCATATTGGAATATAGCTGATTTACAATGTTGCATTCCTTTAAAGTGTGAAAGTGAAAGTCATTCAGTCCTGTCTGACTCTTTGCGACCCCATGGACTATACAGTTCATGGAATTCTCCAGGCTAGAACACTGGAGTGGGTAGCCTTTCCTTTCTCCAGGGGCTCTTCCTAATCCAGGGACCAAATCCAGGTCTCCCACATGGCACGTGAATTCTTTACAAGCTGAGCCACAAGGGAAGCCCAAGAATACTAGACTGAGTAGCCTATCCCTTCTCCAGTGGATCTTCCCCACCCAGGAATCGAACCAAGATCTCCTGCATTGCAGGTGTTTCTTTACCAACTGAGCTCTAAGGGAAGCCTTTCAAGTGTACAGTGAGGCAGTTACATTATATGTATATCCATCTTTTTCAGATTCTTTCCCCCTACAGGTTCTTACCGAACACTGAGTAGAGCTCCCTGTGCTACACAGTAGGTCCTTACTGATTATTTTATATGTAGTAGTGTATATATGTATATCCTGAACTCCCAATGTGTTGTATATGGTTCATGGGCAAAACAAGTGACAGGTAATATTCCATGGTGAATTAATTCACTTCTTGTTTAGTAGCTAAGTTGTGTCCAGCTCTTTGTGACCTCATGGACTACAGTATGCCAGGCTACTCTGTCTTCCACCATCTCCTAGAGTTTGCTCAAATTCATGTCCATTGAGTCGGTGATGAGTTGGTGAATTAACTCACTGTTAAGTCGTAAATCAGCCTTCTCCATTAGAATCAGCTTGCATTTCAGTGAACAGATAAATATTGCAAACCCAGATACTTTTAGAATCTAAATAGATAATTACCATTCAAACACAAGCTTCCGCTCCTCCAAGTACACAGGCTTTTACACGCCATTGACCCTAAGAATGTGCAGTGGCTGTTTAGAATAAAGAGAGAGAAGAGTCGAGTCTTCTGATATCATCTTTAAAAAGCTCATCTCAAGGATCAAACCCAAATAAACCTTATACATTTCTTTCTGTTTTTCCTTTCTTTCTTTCTTTTAATGGGCAGAAAATGCTTGGGGCCAATTGTCAGGGGATGGAAATTCTTACCCCTCAGGATATTGAGGTTGTATTTGACTGTCTGGAGTAGAGAATTTTAAAGGCTACTTCAGTCACTGGTAGCTAATTCGGAGAGAACAAACTAAACAGACATACGCATGACACGCTTCCAGAACCTTCAAAATAAAAACACTTCCCCGAAGAGAATCAGTGTCAATCAACGTGAGCCTAAAGGGAGTAAGCTGAGAGTGCGTCTTGGGGATCATTGACCTTGTCCAGTTACGAGTGTGACCAGAGTTAGTTCAGCCAGCTCGGCTGGCTGATTCCAGTTTGAAAATGCAGTCCTTGTCTTTCTTTCGCTGTTTTGTGCTCTGTGACCCTCCAGCTTGCTGCCCCTGCAGATCTCAGCGATCGCAGCTGCTTCGTCATCCCTTCCACCCAGATCTGCTGGAATGCGCTTATCAGTTGCAGGCAGAGTGCCACTCCTAAAGCATTCCCCGAGGGATCCCAAGTATGAATAGCTCTCGGTCTCCCTGTTTTTACAGGAAGAGAATGAACGGACCTCTTGTGAAATAACTCTCCAATGTGTTCTCTTTGAGGCTTTAAATCATGCTGCAGAGAACAAAAATAAAATAAAGCAAAGCAGGGAAGACAAGCCAGCCTAGACTAACTGAGAAAGGAGCCTTGGGCCCAGGGGCTGAGCCTTTTGTTGTTGTTCAGACGCTGAGTCGTGTCTGACTCTGCTACCCCATGGACTGTAGCACACCAGCTCCTTTATCCTCCACTGTCTCCCAGAATTTGGGAGATATTCATGTCCATTAAGTTGGTGATGCTATCTAACCATCTCATCCTCTCCTGCCCCCGTCTTCTTTTGCCTTCAACCTTCCCCAGCATCCAGGGCTTTTCCAACAAGTCGGCTCGTCACATCAGATGGTCAAAGTATTGGAGCTTCAGCTTCAGCCATCATTCTTTCCAATGAATATTCAGGGTTGATTTCCTTTGGGATGGACTGGTCTGGTCTCCTTGCAGTCCAAGAGACTCTCAAGAGTCCTCCAGCATGACAATTCGAAGGCATCAATTCTTCGGTGCTCAGCCTTCTCTATGGTCCAACTCACACATCCACACATGATTACTGGAAATAATGTAATAACGACTAACAAATAGTAAAGAAGAAATTCATCCTGAATTTGCATCCTAATAAACCAGCCATTTAGATCTGCCCATGTTCCCATTAAATGCTGGGAATCTTATTATCATTATGGCAAAGATATATTTTTAGAAATTTCATTTCCCTTATTAAACATTTTCTTGCTGATCACTTTAATGATGACAGAATATTCTACTGGGCTGGCATATAACACAGTGCCTGGAAACGGAGGTAATCAATATATATTTGTTGAAAAGATGAATAAATGTATTTAACTTATCTACATCAAAGACCCATCTAGTCAAAGCTATGGTTTTTCCCATATGTATGGATGTGAGAGTTGGACTATAAAGAAAGCTGAGCACAGAAGAATTGATGCTTTTGAACTGTAGTGTGGGAGAAGACTCTTGAGTGTTCCTTGGATTACAAGGAGATCCAACAAGTCCATCCTAAAGGAAATCAGTCCTCAATATTTGTTGGAAGGACTGATGCTGAAGCTGAAACTCCAATATTTTGGCCACCTGATATGAAGAACTGACTCATTAGAAAAGACCCTGATGCTGGGAAAGATTGAAGGCAGGAGGACAAGCGGACAACAGAGGATGAGATGGCTGGCTGGCATCACCAACTCAATGGACGTGAGTTTGAGTAAACTCAAACTGGAGTGCTGCAGTCTACAGGATTGCAAAGAGTTGGACACGACTGAGAGGCTGAACTGAACATCCTTATTTGGACGCATTGAGTGTGCTTCCGTTCTTATGACAATACATAATGTCTAATGGCTCTTATTTTTCCTATTTTTTGTGCAATTTTGTCAGGAAAAGTTCTTAGAAATAGGGTTCCTATGTCAGTGATTATTAAATGCACCAACAAATTCCTTTTTAAGGAGACTATGTAGATTCACTGGGTTGTCAACTATCAATGCACAAAATTGCTAGGTTGTTTATCATTTGCTAATTTCCTAGGTGCAGAGAGAGATTTCCATTGGCACATCTCTCTTTTTAAAAATAATTACTGAACAGCTTTTGGGCTTCATCTTCATTTTAGAAGCCTTGTCTTATGGTCTGACACAAAACCTGATCAACTTTGAAGGTTTCTCAAGAAACCTTGTTTCCAGTGAGCTGGAGATGTTCAAAGTGACCATCCCGCACCAGATCTGTCCAGCAAAGAGGACAGGTTTGAGTCACTGGACGGTCTCTGACCACCCAGAGCACAGAGCCTGGCCCGTGGTGGCTGTCACTGTGCCCTGCGCTGTCATTTAACTCTTCCAAGGCCGAGGCCGCAGGCTCCAGACGGCTCCTGGCTGGCAGGGAACGCTCTCAGGCAGGCTGTGCACGGAAGCCTGTGAGGTCCTTACTGACAGTCCTCCCCAAAGCCCTCCTGAGGTTGGCAAGCACCGAGGGCTTCCCGTGAGCCGGTCTGTCTCTACATGGTCACAAAGGCGCTAGTGGTTAAGAATTTACCTGCCAAATGCGCGAGACGCTGGAGATGTGAGTTCGGACCCTGGGTTGAAAAGATCCCCTGGAGAAGGAAATGGCAACCCACTCCTGTCTTCTTGTCCAGAAAATTCCATGAACACTGGAGCCTGGTGGTCCACAGTCCTTGGGGTCACAAAGAGTCAGACACGACTGAGCGAGTGACGCTGCTACTCTACACCCGGATGTGGACGGCGGTTTCACTTTCACCCACTTTCCAGAGTCAAGAACAGGGCCCTCGGGGATGTTGTTTTCCCAGGATCCTTCGGCCATGAGGACCCAGGCTCGGGTGATCTGACTCCACAGCCCCGGCTCAGAGGGCCTGCCCTGCCTTGGGACACCTTGGGCTGGGTGAGAATCCTTCAAAGTCTTACCAGGAAAGAAGTTTACCCAGAAGGAAAGTCACAAGTGTGTTAAACGATTATACTTTGTCTTCTTTATTGTTTTAGAAATTAATCTTGAAAAAATAATATTGAATCAATCAAATTAATATTGAGTCAAATCAATAATTAAAATTGAATCAATCAATAATCAATAATAATAATCACTTTCAACATGAAAGTGACAATGATGTTGATAATGATGGGCACTAATGGTTCTGATTTAGTGTTTTAAAAACCTATTATTGACCTCGCTACAAACGAAGCGACTGAGCCTCGAGATGGAGTGGCTGGTGCAGCCAGGACTCCTATAGTAGTACTAATAGTGTTCCTCGCTCAGTCCTGTCCGACTCTTGCAACTCCACAGGCTGTAGCCCGCCAGGCTCCTCTGTCCATGGGATTCTCCAAGCAAGAAGACTGGAGTAGATTGCCATTCCCTTCTCCAGGGGATCTTCCCAACCTAAGGACTGAACCCAGGTCTCCCGCATTACAGGCAGATTCTTTACCGTCTGAGCTACAGAGAAGGGCTTCCATGGTGTCTCCTGACTCATCTGCCCGAGCGACAGGACAATAACGTTGGCCCTGAGAGGGAGCTGAGGGCAAGATGCTCGGCAGTGGGTGTGGCGCACGCAGCTATGGACGCTGGAGCAGAAAGATGGAGGTGACTGGCAAGCGGAAGTCATGTGCGCAANCATCTGCCCGAGCGACAGGACAATAACGTTGGCCCTGAGAGGGAGCTGAGGGCAAGATGCTCGGCAGTGGGTGTGGCGCACGCAGCTATGGACGCTGGAGCAGAAAGATGGAGGTGACGGCAAGCGGAAGCCATGTGCGCAAGAAGATGGCGGTGGAGTTCCGCAGAGAGGCTGGTACCTGGGCTCAGGGGAAAACCTTGCTTCACAGGAGATGGGGGGCAGGGGAAGGGGCGGTGGGCCATATGTCAACGAACGTTTTTATAATTGAAAAGTAATGCATGACTATGGTGCTACTTATGCAATTAAATAACAGAGCTCAGTGCTCTATTAACATCAACTTCCAGAGAAAACTAGGAACTGTGTCCTTTGAACCAGATTCAAATTCTGTCTGTTTTTGTCTTTGTTGCCCCTGGACAGAGTCTCCCTTGTTTCCGGTTTCAAACCACTGTTTATGGACTCTGAGAAACAGCTGTTGTGGCCCAGAGTGAGGACATCGCCGTGGTGTAGGTAGGGGCTTCATCAACGAATGGGTGCAGAATTCAGTGACACTGGGACAGAAGTCTCAGGAGCAAAGTTCTATATGGATTCAGACATCTGCATGTCAATAGCCTCGTCCTTCTGTTTGGAGTTCCTCTTAAGGAGGTCGCTGTCCTTAAAGTTCATGTAAGATCGTCTGATGCTCTGCATGGGCTTTAGGGAGCAGAGTCCAAATGGGGGTGATAAGGCCAGATGCCCCTCTTCCACAGCATCGGCTGTCTGCTTCCGGTCGCTGGGGGTGCAGACAAGCCTCTGGAGAGAGTTCAAGGGTGTCTGCACTGTCATTCATTGCTTCTTTAGATGCCTGGAGGGAGAGGTCAAGTTAAGCAGACAGGCTGTTCAGCCAGCAGTGTCACTGGTCTTCACCTCCTTCCTGAGAAGCCATGTGTGGTCATTCTCAGAGCTGGGGACAGCCTTGCTCCCCCAGGAGGGACAGTGCCTTATCAGATGGGAACTCGTGGAGACCTCCCTGCAAACAGTCACCCAGTGATCGCGCTCTGCAGACTCAGGAGAGAAGGAGGGAACATTCACAAGGAATGTTAGTGTAACAGCGTGGAGCCGCAGCGTAACAGGGTGACTTTGAGTCAATGTTTTGTTTTTCTCACCAGAATTCTAGTGGGACCAAGACAGACAGCTGGGTTAACATCTGAATATAAGTCTNCAAGGGAAGGGAGTCTGCGAGGTATGAGGGGTGAGGATGGAGTTTTATAGCCAGGGCTGGCGTTCAAGCCAGGTTCTCCCATATAAGGTAAGAAGTGCGGGCTGTAGCAGCGGTTGATGTCCAAGGCCTCCATGTTGGCACTTGATTGGGCCAGGCCGTGGGGTTGGTTTCTGGAAATTTAGTCTGCTCCCAGTTCCTGTTTGGGCGTTGGCCAACCGCCGGGACTGTCCACGACACTTTTTGGGGGGCTTTCCATCAAGACATGCCTGACCTCTCATTTTCCAGTGAGTCAACGCTTCGCATGAGGTGGCCAAAGTACTGGAGTTTCAGCTTTAGCATCATTCCTTCCAAAGAACACCCAGGGCTGATCTGCTTCAGAATGGACTGGTTGGATCTCCTTGCAGTCCAAGGGACTCTCAAGAGTCTTCTCCAACACCACAGTTCAAAAGCATCAATTCTTCGGTGCTCAGCCTTCTTCACAGTCCAACTCTCACATCCATACATGACTACTGGAAAAACCATAGCCTTGACCAGATGGACCTTAGTCGGCAAAGGAGGTTTATAAAACAAATGTACATGATTTTATGTGAAATATGTTAAGTATGCTTATACAAACTTATACATAAATATATAGAAATATTAGAATGATATAAATAAAAATATTATTCAATATTTTCCTTGGACAGTGAGAAGATCAAACCAATCAATCTCAAAGGAAATTAACCCTGAATATTCATTGGAAGGACTGATGCTTAAGCTGAAGCGCCAATACTTCAGCCGCCTGATGCAAAGAGTTGACTGGTTGGAAAAGACTCTGATGCTGGAAAATTTGAGGGCAAGAGGAGAAGGGTTGGTAATGGAAGATGAGATGGTTGGATGGCATCACTGATTCAATGTACATGAGCAAACTGTGGAAGATAGTGAAGGACAGGGAAGCCTGGCATGGGGTCGCAAAGTCAGACAAGACTTAGTGACTGAACAACAATCATTATTCAGTAGCTATCTCTAGATTTGGGCTTCCCTAATAGCTCAGTTGGTAAAGAATTCACCTGCAGTGTGGGAGACCTGGGTTCGATCCCTGGGTTGGGAAGATCCCTGGAGAAGGGAAAGGCTACCCACTCCAGTATTCTGGCTTGGAGAATTCCATGGACTATAAAGTCCGTGGGGTCGCAAAGAGTCGGACATGACTGAGTGACTCACTCACTCATCTCTAGATTTACACATGAGAATGATTTTATTTCTTCTTCTCTTGTCTGTAGCTCCTAAGATTTTCACAAGTAGCATGTAGTGTTTGTATAGCCAACTAATAATAGAAGCAAAATAATAAAAATGAAAAGAGGCCCTCCTCTTGAGCAGCCTTTTTGCTACTTGCTCTGGTTCTTGGCACTTGTCCCAGGTGGATATTTCTTTCCGACTTCTCACTCTCTGCCTTGCATCAAAGCTGAGCTTTGGTCTGAATCCTCCGGCCTCCCCTGAAACTCTTTGTTATTTTTATCAGGCCTGTTTACTCCTGCCCAGCTGTTACCTGTGGGATCCAGCTCCTTCAGGCTTTTGGTATCACACCAGGAACAAGTTCCAAGAAGCAGAATTGAAAGCAAAGGAGGTCTGTGGACACGCACAGCTGCTTTAAAATATGTAAATCTGGTTTATCACACTGCTACTCAAAACCCTCCATTGTCTCTCCTTCATGTTCAGAATTAAAACCATACTTCCCCTGTCATTTATTTATAAGAGCTCATGAACTCTGATTCCTAGCATCTCTCTGATTTTTCCCTCTCTCTTTACCTTATCTGGTCTGCATGGGACCCAATGGCCTCCATGTCATTCCAGTTAATGAGTCAAGTCTGCTTCTATCCCAGGGCCTTTGCACTTCCTTCGCTCAGCCCAGAAAAATGCACAGTCTGTGCCTCTCTCCCTCACTTATCCAGGTCTCTACTAGAGTGTCACCTTCGTGAAGAAGCCTTTCCTGGCCATCTAATTGTGAAATGAAAATATCTCCTGCCATATCAATAAACAAGGAATGTCACAGCCATCAGCGATTTCTGGCCTCCCAATGTGAATGAGGGCTCCCAAAAGTGCTGTGCTGCCAGCCCCTACAGAGATTGCTGAGGAGCTGGGGGAATGCAAGAAGCAGCCATCTGCCACTCCTTAAGGTGAGCAAGGAAACAGGATTTGGCCCCAGATAGCTGAGATGCATATGAAAGGAATGAATTCAGTGAGCCCAGAGGCTTGCATCTTCCCAAACATAGAATGCTAAGTTCCTTACCTTGATCCCTGAACTTTGATGTTCACACGCCTTCTCCCTTTGTTATAACATTGCATATAGCCCGACTCCCCCTACTGCCTCCTTGAAGCAGTCTCTCAGAAGGGAGGTGCCGTCTCTCCAGCCGCAGTCCTCATTTTGCCCCAAATAAAACCTAACTCACAACTCTCAAGTTGTGCATGTTGTTTAGTCAACATAATCTCACACAGAACCTTCTCCATCGGCTCGTTTCCCTGACTTATCTTTATTTTTCCTCCAAGGGCCTCAGGCACCCTCTGATGACAAAATATGCCTCAAGTTGTCCCTTGTCTGTTTACTCCTCTTCTGCCTACAACAAAAGCTACAGAGTGGGGAGATTTTGGCTTGTTCTTTGCTGTATCCAAAATTTCTAAAAAAAAAAAAAATTACTAGTTGATATTTATCAGTAGAAAGAAAGAGAGGGAACAAAGGTAGAAATTACTGAGCTAGAAGACAAAGAAACAAAATCACAAAAGCAAAAGCTGTTTTTAGAAAATAGAAAATAAACTACTGACAAAGCAGATTAAACTTCCAGAAAGAGGAAGACACCAAGAAATGATATTCGTGATGACAAAGGAAGTAAAACAGATGAAAGGCTTTAAAAATTGTGAGAGATTCCCCTGGTGGACTTCGTGACAATAAATGGAAAATTGCACTGAAGCAGGGGTCCTGCTCACTTGAAGCCCCTTAAAGGCCACCTGCAGACAGTGGGGACAGGACCAGCCCAGGTGCCATGGGGGGTTAAAGCTCACATAGACTATGATGATGACGCTTGAGAAAAATCACACAAATTTATAGTCTAAAAAGTTGACAAATATCACAAGCATCATAACATCCAGAAAAATCAGATGGCATCGTTATTATTAGTCCTTGCAGTAACTCACTTTCTGCCACATGTCTGCAAGGCTCACTTCTCTGGTTTTTCCCTGCACACTTCTATTGCCTCCTCCTAGGATAATAATTTAGCAATATCATTTTCTGTAGAGAGAACAGAAAGCTAATTCCATCTTTCCTCCAGCAAGGCTGACAGAAATTTGTTTTTTATTATTGATAGTTTGGAAAAGCCGCTCTCAGCACCACGTCTCGTAATTGGCANATATTTATCAGTAGAAAGAAAGAGAGGGAACAAAGGTAGAAATTAATGAGCTAGAAGACAAAGAAACAAAATCACAAAAGCAAAAGCTGTTTTTAGAAAATAAAAAATAAACTACTGACAAAGCAGATTAAACTTCCAGAAAAAGGAAGACACAAAGAAATGATATTAGTGATGACAAAGGAAGTGAAACAGATGAAAAGCTTTAAAAATTGTGAGAGATTCCCCTGGTGGACTTCGTGACAGTAAATGGAAAATTGCACTGAAGCAGGGGTCCTGCTCACTTGAAGCCCCTTAAAGGCCACCTGCAGACAGTGGGGACAGGACCAGCCCAGGTGCCATGGGGGGTTAAAGCTCACATAGACTATGATGATGACGCTTGAGAAAAATCACACAAATTTATATTCTAAAAAGTTGACAAATATCACAAGCATCATAACATCCAGAAAAATCAGATGGCATCGTTATTATTAGTCCTTGCAGTAACTGACTTTCTGCCACATGTCTGCAAGGCTCACTTCTCTGGTTTTTCCCTGCACACTTTTATTGCCTCCTCCTAGGATAATAATTTAGCAATATCATTTTCTGTAGAGAGAACAGAAAGCTAATTCCATCTTTCCTCCAGCAAGGCTGACAGAAATTTGTTTTTTATTATTGATAGTTTGGAAAAGCCGCTCTCAGCACCACGTCTCGTAATTGGCAATGCCACAGTGGTGACTGTCTGTGCAGTCTCTTGCTCAGTGGGTCCTCCCAGTGGAAATAGGGAGGGATGCAGAGTCAGAGGAAGCTTTGGGGGACCTTGGGTCTTTCCTGGGGGTGGGGGCATTGTAGCCATGTATTCCGGGAAACAAACACTCAGAAGGACAATGCAGATACTGGAGTGCAGTTTATTACACTGGTGGGCCCAGGGCAGAGTCTCCTCTTAGCCAAGGATCCCAACTAGTTTTTGTGAAAACCTTATATACCCTAAGCTTACGTGCCCAAACCCACCTTCCTGAATTCCCTGAAACTAGTCTGAACAAAGGAATAGAAAGATACAATCAAAGTTAACCCATGATTCATATGCCTTAAGCCTAGGTAGTTAAGAGTGGACAATTATCAATGGGCCTGTCCTCATACCCCAATAAGCATAATAGAATGCATGATTCTATTTGGTTACACAGATAATTAGGGTACTCTTTTAGGCAATGGAGAGTCTAGGTGCAACCCTAGGGCTCTTCCATCCGGGGGTCCTGGTTTTCCAGTTGGTATGTCGTTTCCATAAATACTGGGCATAGAGCTCAAAGTCCACAGTCCGGCCCAAGAGGGAGTCCTGCTTTCCGGGATGGAGCCTGCTCTGTCTGTTTCCCCCTTCGGGGGTGGGTGCGGGGTCAAGGTCGGGGCCTCAGAGGCCCGCAGCCTTTGTCTGCCATGCTCTCTGGGTCAGGACTCCCGCAGTTCCGGCCTCAGCGGCAGCTCTGGCCTCCCATGCCCTGGTCTGTTTCCCTTCCGAGTCTCCAGGCTATGGCAGGGCTGGTCCACTGCAAGCAGGGGACAGAGCAGCACCTTCAGTTCCCTCTCCTGGAGGTCAAGAGTAGAGTCAGGATGCTCCACGAACCCACCAGGGACTGGGACCCCAGGAGAGAACACAGCGGCAAGTTTCTGTCCTTTCCCTTAGCCTCCACAAGTACAGCACAAAGGTGACCCTAGCCTGGGGCGGCGCTCCATGCGTCTGGCCAGCAGCTGCCGAGTCTGCATCTCTGGAGGAGAGCAGAGCTCGTGTGAGCTTCACTCCTTCATGGCAAGCCCGCTGCTGAGCAGGAGCCAGCTAGGAGAAGGTGGGCGTGTCTCTCAAGCCTGCGGAGGGGCAGAGGGACTGCTGGCGTGAGGGGGGAGGACTCACTGCCCGGCATTCTCCTACTGTAGCTCAAGTTCCTGTCCTGGTTCTTCCTCGTTCCTGCCAGGTCCTCACACTGGCCATCAGTTCCCTCCCACTCTTTGTATCCTAGACGAGAATTCTCACCTTGCTTTTATAGCTGACATTTCATTNTGTCTCTCAAGCCTGCGGAGGGGCAGAGGGACTGCTGGCGTGAGGGGGGAGGACTCACTGCCCGGCATTCTCCTACTGTATCTCAAGTTCCTGTCCTGGTTCTTCCTCGTTCCTGCCAAGTCCTCACACTGGCCATCAGTTCCCTCCCACTCCTCGTATCCTAGACGAGAATTCTCACCTTGCTTTTATAGCTGACATTTCATTGTTTTCTATATGTTTTATGTCTTTTTTATCCCTCTGTTTGTCTATTACTTGTTTTTCGTAAAATGTCAGATACATATATTCCAGTGTACCATTGCAATTCTCTTTTCATTTCTTTTACTATATATATTTGGAGCTATTTTCATAGTGGTTGCCCTGGGGATGATAATTAATGTCTTATTGTGTAACAATCTACATCAGATTATATCAGTTTAAATTCAGTATTTTGCAAAGACTTTGTCCTTATATGACTCCATTTCCTCCCACTCTGGTGCTTTTTTATTGTCACAAATTACATCTTTGTACACTGTATGCCCATCAACACAGATTTATAATTACTTCCTGAAGCTGTTGTCTTTTAAACTAGAAAGGAGGAAAAAAAGTTACAAATGCAACCGTTGTTTATACTGTCTTTTATACTGACCTATGTTCTTATCTTTATTGATGCTTTTGATTTCTTTATGTGGATTCAAGTTACTGTCCAGTGTCCTTTCATTTCAGCCTAAAAGATTCCCTTTTTTATTTCTTGTAGGGTAGTTCTGTTAAAAGACAAATTATCTCAAATTTTTAACAAATATGAGATGATATTTATTTCTCCTTCATTTCTGAAGGATAGTTTTGCAGATATATAATTCATGGTTGATAGTTTTTTCTTTCGGTGCCTTGAATATGTCATGCCCTAGATATATGGTCTCCGTGGTTTCTGATGAGTCAGCCATGGTACAAAATCTGTCCCTTCTCTCTCGCTGCTTTCAAGATTCTCCCTGAGTCTGTGGCTTTTGGCAGTTTGATGACGATGTGTGTGTGTGGATATCTTGAGTTTATTTATTTGGAATGCATTGAGCTAATTGGAGGAACAGATTGTTTTTCAGCAAACTTGAGAGGTTTGCAGCCATTATTTCTTCAGATATTCTTTCCGTCTCTTCCTTTCTCTCCACTACTTCTGAGAGTCCCATTATTCATATGTTGAGACTTTCGCTTGTACTCTACAGGTCTCTGAGACTGTGTTCATTTTTCTTTCTGTTTCTCAAAACTGATCATCTCAATGAACTGTTTTCAAGTTCACTTAGTGTTTCTTCTGCCTTTTCAAGTCTATCAGTGAGACTGGCCACGGATTTTTCATATTAATGATTGTACTTTTCAACTGCAGGTTTTCTATATGATTTTTAATTATTTCCATTTCTTTAAGTCAGACACGACTGAGCGGCTTCCCTTTCACTTTTCACTTTCATGCNCCCACTCCAGTACTCTTGCCTGGAAAATCCCATGGATGGAGGAGCCTGGTGGGCTGCAGTCCATGGGGTCGTTAAGAGTCAGACACCACTGAGCGACTTCCCTTTCACTTTTCACTTTCACGCATTGAAGAAGGACATGGCAACCCACTCCAGTGTTCTTGCCTGGAGAATCCCAGGGACGGGGGAGCCTGGTGGGCTGCCGTCTATGGGGTCACTCAGAGTCGGACACGACTGAAGTGACTGAGCAGCAGCAGCAGCAGCATAGGTATTCTCTATTTGATGAGATCTCTTATTTTTCTTTTGTTCTTTAGACACATCGTTTTTTACCACTTTGGTTATATTTGAATACCTTATTTAAAGTTTTTGTCCAGTAAATCAAGTGTTTGATCTTCCTCAGAGACTGTCCCTATTGATTGCTTACACATCGTCCGCTTGCTGTATACAGACCATGCTTTCCTGTTTATTTGAATGGCCCATATTTTCTGTAGGAAATCAGAACTTTAAAGTAATATAATGTAGTGATTCTGAGGGCTTCCAGGTGGCTCAGTTGATAAAGAATCTGCTTGCAATGCAGGAGACGCTGGTTCAATTTCTGGGTCAGGAAGTTCTCCTGGGGAAGGGATTGGCTACCCACTCCAGTATTCTCAGGCTTCCCTGGTGGCTCAGATGGTAAAAATAAAAGAAATCCGCCCACAATGTGGGAGACCTGGGTTTGATCCCTGAGTTGGGAAGATCCCCTGGAGAAGGACATGGCTACCCACTCCAGTGTTCTTGCCTGGAGAATCCCCATGGACAGAGGAGCTTGGCGGGCTACAGTCCATGGGGTCACAAAGAGCTGGACACGACTGAGTGACTAAGCATGGCACAGCACAGCACAGTAATTCTAAAACTCAGATTTGCCTCTGTCCCCACCTCGGTCCCACCCTGCATTATTGTTACTATATTTGTTCATCTGGTGACTTTTCTGAACTAATTCTACAAAGTCTGTATCTTCTTCTCGTGTGGCCACTGCACACTCTACTCAGTCAGCTTGGTGGTCAGCTAGTGATTAGACAGAGGTTTCCTTAAAGGCCTGGGCATCAATGCCTCCCAGTTTTTGCAAAGAGGCTGCATATGTGTTTTGAGGTGCTCCTTCAACTCCGTGTTGCCCTTGCTGTCCTTTCCTGCTTGCACAGAGCTTCAAGGTCAGCTAAAGCTGAGAGCTTGGAACCTTCACAAAGCTTTCCTGAGTAAGCTCACAGCCCAGGATACATGCACAGTCTTTCTAGATTCCCAGGAATATGTCAGAGCTTTTCTAACCCCCTTCAGATTTCTCTTTCTCCAGCTTTTCCTTTTAAGCTTGTTGCTTAGCCTGGTATTTGTCAAAACAGTTATCCATCACCTCGAGCAGCTACAAATTTAAACATGTGTCTATAATTGTTTTCAACAAGCACCCCTTGGGGAGAAGTCTTTTTGCACTGCACAAGCTCTAAGTCAAGTCAAATGCAGATAACCCTGCAAGTGAGATCGTCCAGGGAACCCTGAGATAGTTCAAACAGTGACAGTTATCTGGGATTGGGTCTTTGAAAAGAGTTCCAGCTCCATTCTGTTACCTCTAGTGGCTGCCAGGTTGCAACAGAAAAACAAGCTTTCATTTTACAAGGGTCTTATAGATCTGGAGACCAGGGAGTGAGGCTAGAGCAAGTTGAATACCAGGGCTTCACTGGTGGTCCAGTGGTTAGGACTCCAGGTTTTAACTGTGGGGGTGCAGGTTCCATCACTGGTCAGGGAACCAAGATTCCACATGCCCTGTGGTGTGGCAACCCCCCTCCCCCAACATATGCAATGAAGCTCATTGATCTTACTGAGATTTGGCTAGTTGTTCTCTAACAAATGCCCCTCTGATTACACCATGCCTTTGGTTAATTTTCCAGAGTTCTGAAAATATCAAGTCTGACAACATTTACCAGTTGTCTCATTGCTCTTATGGAGAAGTTTTGGTTTGGAAAAAAGAATTTTCTACCTTTTTCATTGATGTCATTCAACTTTTTTTTGATGAATGAAATATCTTAATCATGCTATTTTTGTATAACCCCAGCCTGACCTGATAGATCTGTTTGTGAAGGAATTTAACTGATTCTGGGTACTTATTTGTCCCTGTAGGCCCACGTTTTCACTGTCCTATAACATGGGTTCAGTTCAGTTCATAACATGGGTGCCCCCTTAAAATGTGTATTTATTGATGATTCAAACTAGTGTCTAACAGCATCCTTAATATTTGTATACGGAAATTTCATGGTGAAATATTACTTCAATATTATTACTTCAAANGAGGATGAGATGGCTGAATGGCATCACTGACTCAATGGACGCGAGTCTGAGTGAACTCCAGGAGTTGGTGATGGACAGGAAGGCCTGGTATGCTGCGATTTATGGGGTCGCAAAGAGTCGGACACGACTGAGCGACTGAACTGAACTGAACTGAAAGATTAAGAACCACTGGAAAAGAGAAAAGCTAGATGTTTTACACCAGTTAAATATTCTAATCACCTGAGTAGTCACCTATTCCCCTATCTTCACTGAACTGAATTATGTTAGATGAGTTACTTATTCCCATCTATAGGCTTTAGATCCAAACCTATAAAATGATGGAGTTAGTATATAAACAAAGTGATGAGTTCATTTTGTTTTGGTTTNATATTCTAATCACCTGAGTAGTCACCTATTCCCCTATCTTCACTGAACTGAATTATGTTAGATGAGTTACTTATTCCCATCTATAGGCTTTAGATCCAAACCTATAAAATGATGGAGTTAGTATATAAACAAAGTGATGAGTTCATTTTGTTTTGGTTTTTATATGTTATCTGAATCCCCAGTCTTGCTTAGAAGTATCTCTTCTTCTTAATAATTATTTTTTTAAACAGCATAACTTCTGTATTGTATTATATTATTAAACGGACTGTATCTTTCATTGAGGTCTTTATTCAATCTAGAAATAATTTTTAAATTTTTTATAGATGCATATATATATATATATATATTTTCTTTTATAAAGTATAGGCTATTTGTCCTCACATCATTTATCATATATTAAAAACCCAAGTGCTTCCAGTCTGGTTTCTGGACTGTGTTCTGTTTTGCTCATCAATCTGTCTATTCCTGTGCCAGTATTCCCAAACTATATTGTTTTGATGAGAGTAGTTTTAACATACGTTCAAATATCTGGAAAATAAGTCCCTTATAATTTATTTTCTAAACTATTCTCAGAAATGATCAAGTTTGTTGTTTATATGAACTGGATAGTCAATTTGTCTAATTTGAGAAGCTGGATCCGAATACAAAAACCGCTATTAGGATGCCGATTGGAGTTGTATTAGCCTTATACACTGATTGGAAACACGCTTATAATGTTCCCATTTGGAGATATGTCATGTCTTCATTTACTGAAGCCTCCTTTTGTGTCCTCTGTGAAAAATTAATGCTGAAATACATATTCTAAATCTTACAACTGCCTTGAAAATTTACTTCAGTTGTTTTGAAGTGTTAGTAGTTGTGAATGGAATCTTTTCCCATTTCAATTTCTGAATAGTTATTACTNTCATTTACTGAAGCCTCCTTTTGTGTCCTCTGTGAAAAATTAATGCTGAAATACATATTCTAAATCTTACAACTGCCTTGAAAATTTACTTCAGTTGTTTTGAAGTGTTAGTAGTTGTGAATGGAATCTTTTCCCATTTCAATTTCTGAATGGTTATTACTAGTACAGAGAAAGACTGTTGGGTTTTTCAAATATTTATGTCGCATATGGTGATATCTTCATATGTTGGTGTTTTAAAGAATTGGCTCCAAGACCTTTTCTCTTAGGAAAGACTCCTGAGTTTTCTGGATATAGATTCGCATTACCTGCAAAAAGTGATGCTGTTTTCACCTCTTCCCTAATGTTTACACCAGTACTTGGTTCTCTCTTATTGCATTAGCAGATGCTGCTGCTGCTTAATCACTTCAGTCATGTCCGACTCTGTGCAACCCTATGGACTGCAGCCTGCCAGACTCCTCTGTCCATGGGATTTTCCAGGTTGGGTTGCCATGCCCTCCTCCAGAGGATCATCTCCACTTAGGGATAAAACCCAGGTCTTCCACACTGCAGGCAGATTCTTTACAGCTGAGCCACCAGGGAGGCCCACTGCATTAACTAATTCTCTTAAATGAATCTAAATTTTAGTCAGTGATTCCCTGACTGTTCTGTTTCCAAGTGTAGTAGGAAAGCATGTAGGATTTTACTATTTAATATTTATGCTTGATAATAACTTCTGGTATCATTTTTTAAAATCTTTTAAAAAGTTTTTGTTGTCTCTGAGGAACTGTTGTTTTATTTAAAGTCGTTGATCACAAAATTTTCTTCTTGATTATATTTTTCTCAGGATATGATGATATAAATTTTACTGAAATTTGTATTAATATAATTAATAATACTTTTAGATTCCTTAAAGTTGAACCATTTCAGTGAGTCTGGAATAAAACTTTTATATAATGGGTATAGAAGAAGATGCCATAAATAAAATTAAAGATGAGTGTGAGGTGTAGAGAAATCATTTTCAATTCAATGCATACAAATTGCATACTACATAACATAAATATTCTGTATTTACAATACATAGATAACATATACATTGTATATTTTATATATTTAGAATGCATAATCTGATGTTATCTCTATTAATAAAAAATAGAAAATAGACAAAGGGTATAAATAGGCAAAATAAAGATTAAAAAATACAAAAGCAATAAATACATGAAAATATACTTAATCTCACTAATGATTTTTAAAATTTATATTGAAATGAGATGAGTTTTGCTTTTCAAAATGGCATCATTTAAAAACATTTAAAAAGACTAACAGCATCAAGTGTTAGACCAAAGGTAGGAAATAGATTTCTTCATTCATCTGTAGTGGGAGTACAAATTAGCATAGTCTTTGAAAATATAATTCATATATTAAATATTTTAATATGTATCTGTGATAATCCAGCAATCTTACTGCTAGGAATCTATGCAAGACTCTACTGGGTGAGTTGGTAAACATAACCATTTCTGTTTTCACTGCTATATTGTATATGACAATTAAAAATAGGAAAATCTCTCCAACGTAAATTGATAGGGAACTCGATAAGCAGATTATGGTGTAGAAGTCAGTACCAGGGCACATGATGGCTGTTGACAAGAAAGGAGGGGTCTGAGCTAACTGGTGTCGTGCAGTGAGTGTGGACTTGGTTGTTCAGTCAGGTCTGACTCTTTGTGACCACGTGGACTGCAGCCCACCAGACTCCTCTGTCCATGGGATTTCCCAGGCAAGAATCCTGGAATGAGTTGCCACTTCCTATTCCAGAGAATGAGATCGAGTCACGTCTCCTGCATCTCCACGTTGGCAGGTGCCACCCAAGAAGCCCAGTGTGTACAGTAGACTTTACTTTCCAATGAAAGTACCCTGTTACTTACACGTATATAGATTCTGGGGAGATGTTTTCACAAGACAAGGACAGCCAGGATCAGACTAAGTTAGCAGTTACCAGTAACAATAGCTAACTATGGTGGATTCAGCAGAAAAGAGTGGACCAAGGAGCAGGTGATATTCTCAAGACATCTGAGAAATAAGCTCCCTGATTCCAGGAACTGGGTCCCAAACCATGGATATGACAGTGATCGTGGGCCCTCCACTCTCACTAAGCCTGGGATGCCGTGCTATGCACTGCTTCCTGGCTTGACCACAGAGGCTGCTGCACCAGGTCCCAGGCCCCTTGTGCTCCAGGCACTAGGTAGGCAAGTGCACAGTCCTCCAGGAGCCAAATGCCTCCACCAGAAGTGGATTCCATTGAAGCCTCTTTTCTCAGGCTGCTCCTTCCCAGAGCAGGGCTTGTATGTGAGAATCAGCGTGGTGGGGCTTGGAAACATGTGGGGCCCAGTTTCTAAGAGCTGGGACCCCAAGTTCTCTGGGTTCTGCCTAAGGTATGTGAGACTCACATGGCTGGAATTTCCCAGACATCCCAAGAGTGTTCAAATCTGCTGTGAAGTCAGAAAATGCAACATGTCCAATAGAGAAAGGATCCAAATTAAATAAATCTAGACAGTGGTCATCTCTGGTGGGTAGAATCAGAGGAGCGGCTTGTATTGGAACTCTGTGACAGAATTCTCGGGATGTCAATCACATTGGACTGGAACTTACAACATGGAAACACTTCTTATGGGTGGAAGGATGTGAGTGCATGTGAGTGAGTGTGTGTGTGAAATATATACATATATGCAATGGAGTTATTTTAATTATTTGTGCCTTTAATTATTTTTCATATTCAAAGCTAAAAATAAATTAAATAAGCTGTTTGAGATCAAACCTGTCAATCCTAAAGGAAACCAACCCTGAACATTCATTGGAAGGACAGGTGCTGAGGCTGACAATACTTTGGCTACCTGATATGAGGAGCCCACTCATTGGGAAAGACCCTGATGCTGGGAAATAAGGAATGCAAAAGAAGAAAGGGTGGTGAAGATAATATGGTTAGGTAGCATTACCAACTCAATGAATGGGAATTTGAGCAAACTCCCAGAGACAGTGGAGGGCAGAGGAACCTGGTGTGCTGCAATCCATGATGTCAAAGAGTTGGACATGACTTAGCAAGTGAACAACAATAACAAAGGGCCGTTTGCATACTATAACTGTTTGATACTAAAATAAAAATTATGCTTAAAGCATCATAAAATTGAGTATTAAAGCTTTTAATATCACTATATTTCACTTATACATTACTCAGATCACTGTGAACAAAATATAACTGGGAGTCTTCAAGTTCAGCAACAGTTTTTTTTGAAAACACCAGGTCCCAGATGGATTTAAACGGCTTGCATTGGCTAATGAGCGGACATGTGACAGAATCCATTCTGGGATTTCATGCTCTTTCTCTTTCTATTTCTTTCTATTCCAGTGTACTACGGTGAGAACAATGGTGGGACTGCATCTCTTCCTAATTCTTTCTAATTATGAAAATCCCCAGTGGCTTCTTATCCCATGAAGCATGGAATTCTGATTCTTTAAAGGGCCCCACACACCTGGCCACAGACTCTCTGAGCCTGTCATTTCCCTTGTCATACCTGCCGTAGCCCCACGGACCTCTTGTTTCTGGAGCGTGCCAACCGCATTGTCACCAGAGGCTCTTTGCACTCTTCCTGGAGTGTTCCCTCCTCCCCTGACCCCAGGATCTCCACAGTGACCCACTTCTTCACTCCATTCCACTATTGTTGAAAGACCTCCTGCTCAGGGAGGCTTATATAAACACAGGATAGAAAACCCTATTCCCTATCCCCATTCTCCAGACCTCACCTGTGTTACAGCAGGGTCATCTATTCTCTGCTGGGAATGTTAGCCCCATGAGGGAGGAGATGGCTATGGTCAGAGTTTGTGTCTCCACCGAGCTCATCATGTTGAAATCCTAACCCTCTGAGATGATGGTAAGAGGTGGGGCCTTTGGGAGGTGCTTAGGTCATGAGGATGAAGTCCTCAGGAATGGGATTAGTGCCCTTATAAAAGAACCTCCTTAGAGATCCCCAGATCCATCGATTAATACTGTGTGAGGACACCAAGAAGGAGCCAGCTATGACCAGAAGGAGGGCTCTCATCAGAACTTGTCCATGCTGGCGCTTTGATCATAGACATCCCAGCCTCCAGAACTGTGAGAAATAATCTTTTTTTGTTTATAAGGCATCCAGTCTGTGGTGTTTTCTTACAGCAGCCTGGAGACTGCCCAGTTCACTCCCAATATCGACAAAGTTGCTACATGTCACAGAGCATCAGTAAACAGTGATTGAAGGGCTGACCTGTGGCATTGGTTAAGGTGACTGGCAGCTGGTGTGAAATGAAGTATTGAATAGACTTTCTTCCTTTGTAGTTCTTTTGCAGGCTTCTTTCTCCTGGAATCCCCTTCCTGTTGAGCTACTGTCAACCAAAAACACAGAGGGCTGATATCAGTACCAGTGAATGACAAACTCTCTTATTCACACCCACTTCTTTCATTGAGCCTCCAGTCCCCATGTCCTCACCCCATTCACGAATCTGCTGAGGACAACCAGCCACACGCCTCATCCTATGTGCTCTGAGCATCTTTGCACAGAATTGCTGGTGGCTCCAAATCTTTTTATCTGCCTATTTGGGATCCGCTTGTCCACTGACATTGTGCCAATAGCCCCTAATAGTTCCCAATGATTCTGCTGTTTGGGCTACACTTTTCTTTGCAATTTACTTCTGAATGCACCAGTCCTCAGATCAGCAACAAAGAAAGATCCAGACTTCATCTGTTTTATTTTCTCCCAACTAAATCCTTTTTATGAACATCCATTCAATTTATATGCATTTCAGTATCTGAAAACTATTAATAAATTCAACAGAAAGTGTAGTCATAGGTTTCTTACAGAGAAATTGCTCATGGGCTCACAGACCTCTTCCTGACCACACCAAGACTTCTGGCTAAGAAAACACCCTAAACTTTTCCAGCTTTGATTGCAACAAAAATCCCCAAATATTCGTGTTTCTTTGTCTGTGTCCTATGTAACAGAAAATATGTAGGCTGCTTAAAAAAAACATATCCTGAGTCACTGTTGGATTATACCACTGTGTAAATATTAGCCCACAGGCTGGCATTCCATCTTGTTTAAAGTGACCTCTTTGATTACAAAATCGAATGTCTTACTGTACCTTCACCTTTTGATGCCATCTGCTACAAGCCTCTGCAGTTCTATCAAGCATGAAAAATAAAGGTGAACTTTGTTTCCATTATTCATATTGCACTAGGTACAGGGTAGAACACTGCAGGAGAAATGAGAAACAAGAATTATGCCACAAAGAATCTGTGGTCGAGGGGATCAAGAGTAGAGGTGGATGACATGGTTTATACCAGAGCATCGAGGGGAAGCATTTCTGCAGGACAGAACTTTACAAAAGAAAGAGAAGGACAGTGCTCTGTTTTCCCTGCCAGTGACAGGAGCACTGAGGTGGAAAATAGGAAACCAAGGAAAACCCATTCATTTGTTGTGGAGTGAATAATAGGATGAGAAGATGAAGGGACAAAGAAAATGGGATATCTTGTAGAAGGACAGGTTCTACTCTGACAAGCATCTAGGTAGAGGGGAAGGAAAAGACAACCTACCTCTCCATTCTCCTTTAGGAATTCAACAGCTTTTCTAGGCCATACACTGGGCAAAGTGGTGCGTGAAACCAATGTCAACCCAGAGGGGAGCAGTAGCCCATCAGGACAAAGCAAGGCAGATTCAGGTGCTGTTCTGCCTTATCATTGGGTGCTATTTGTTTTTATTGTTGTTATTGTTCAGTCTCCAAGTCATGTCCAACTCTTTGTAACCCCATGGACTGCAGCATGCCAGGTTCCTCTGTCCTCCACTGTCTCCCAGAGTTCACTCAAACTCATGTCCATTGATTCAGTGATGCTATCTAACCACTTCCTTCTCTGTTGCCCCCATCTCCTTTTTCCCTTCAATCTTTCCCAGCATCAGAGTCTTTTCCAATGAGTCGGTGGCTCTTCATATCAGGTGGCCAAAGTATTGGAGCTTCAGCTTCAGCATCAGTCATCCAATGAATCTTCAGGGTTGATTTCCTTTAGGACTTCCTGGTTTGATCTTGGAGTCCAAGGGACTCTCAGGAATCTTCTCCAGCACCACAGTTAAAAAGAATCAATTCTCTGATACTCAGCCTTCTTTATGGTCCAATTCTAACACCTGTACATGACTACTGAAAAAAACCATAGCTTTAACTATATGGATTTTTGTCGGCAAAGTGATGTCTGCTTTTTAATATGCTGTCTAGGTTTGTCATAAGTTTCCTTCCAAGGAGCAAGTGTCTTTTAATTTCATAGCTGCAGTCATCATTCACAGTGATTTTGAAACCCAAGAAAATAAAATCTGTCACCACTTTCCCTTTTCCCCCTTCTATTTGCATGAAGTGACGGGACCAGATGCCATGATCTTAGTTTTTTGAATGTTGAGTTTTAAGCCGGCTTTTTCACTCTCCTCTTCACCCTCATTAAGAGGCTCTTTGGCTCCTCTTTGCTTTCTACCATAAAAGTGGTATCATCTGCCTATCTGAGGTTGTTATTTTTCCCGGCAATCTTGATTCCAGTATGTGATTCATCCAGCCCAGGATTTCACATGATGTACTGTGCATAGAAGTTTAAAAAGCATGGTGACAATATACAGCTTTGATGTACCCCTTTCTCAATTTTGAACCAGTTTGTTGTTCCATGTCTGGTTCTAACTGTTGCTTCTTGACCTTCACATAAGTTTCTCACGAGACAGGTAAGGTGGTCTGGTATTCCCATCTCTTAAAGAATTTTTCAGTTTGTTGTGATTAAGGCAAGCATATTCTGCCTAGAAGGAGACTTCAAACTCCAACTTCTAGTCTGCAACAGTTAGAAGTTCCGGATGGTGATGATTTTGAGTTCAGAGCTCAGAGCAGTGAACAGCTCGTCTTTGGGACTCTCCAGCATCTGCCCTCTCTACTTATGCCTAGACCTTGCCTGCTGTAGTGGACGCTATTTTTGGTGGTCGAACTGGAAGACCATCCAGAGCCAGCACTCCCAGCTCCTGGGAGCGTTTGCTGCTAAAGATTCACTGATTTTCCCATTTTTCAGAGCTTCCATACTTGGACTCTGTATTGGTTCTTAGAGAAGGCACAGCACAGTATCAGAGACTGGGTGACTTAGACAACAGGAATTTATTTCTCATAGTTCTTGTTAAGGCTAGAAATCCAAGGTGAAGGTGCTGGCAGCGCTGGTTTCTCCTGAGGCCTCTCCCCACGGCTTGCAGATGGCCGCCTTCTTCCTGTGTCTTCACACGGCTTTTCCCGTGTCTTAATCTCTCCTTCTTATAGGGACACCAGTCATATTGAATTAAGATTGGTGCATGTGAGCTCATTTGACCTTAATTACCTCTTCAAAGGTCCTGTCTCCAAAAGCAGTCATGTTCTGAGGTCCTAGGAATTAGGATTTTAACACATGAATTTGTAGGAAACACAATTCAGTCCATGGAAGTCATTCCTTTCTTTCCAGTTTTCCCTCCTTTTTTCTTTCTCATTTATTGCTTTCTTTCAAGAAAATTCTATTTAAAGCTATTTGGAGTCTTGTCATTAACAGCCTCTGAATATTTGACCTCCCAAGAGAGTGTCCTGGCTCCTATACCTGCAGCTGCAAGAACTGTTCTAATAATACTCTGACCACTTTCCCCAGAAAGGAGCATCCTTCCTAAAGCCCACCTAAGATGTGGCCAAGGAGGAACGCACCACAGACAGTGAAGGACCCACCACCCCACCCTAAGAGCAGACCAGAAGTCAGGGAGGAGAGGATGAGGGAGCCCCTCGAGGTTGCAAAACCAGAAAGTCTAAAAGCTCGTTCCATCCCCCTGTTCTCATCCTGCAAGGGGGGGGGGGGTGACACATGTCACTAAGAAGGGACCAGAAGTCTTTGTGACCCCTTAGACTGCAGCATACCAGGCTTCCCTGTCCTTCACTATCTCCTGGAGCTTGTTCAAACTCATGTCCACTGAGTCAGTGATGCCATCCAACTGTCTCATCCTCTGTCATCCCCTTCTTCTGCCTTCACTCTTTCCCAGCAGCAAGGTCTTTTCCAATGAGTTGGCTCTTCACATCAGGTGGCCAAAGTATTGGAGCTTCAGCATCAGTCCTTGCAGTGAATGAGAGCTGTAGATGAATAAAAACTAGAGACTCTGGACTGGACCAGGACAAACTCATCTCCTATCNAATCCTTTTTATGAACATCCATTCAATTTATATGCATTTCAGTATCTGAAAACTATTAATAAATTCAACAGAAAGTGTAGTCATAGGTTTCTTACAGAG
Organism: Raphicerus campestris; assembly: GCA_006410735.1. Lineage (NCBI taxonomy): Eukaryota > Metazoa > Chordata > Mammalia > Artiodactyla > Bovidae > Raphicerus > Raphicerus campestris. The sequence goes on from SJYW01010380.1 coordinate 566,872, forward strand.
AAATTGCTCATGGGCTCACAGACCTCTTCCTGACCGCACCAAGACTTCTGGCTAAGAAAACACCCTAAACTTTTCCAGCTTTGATTGCAACAAAAATCCCCAAATATTCGTGTTTCTTTGTCTGTGTCCTATGTAACAGAAAATATGTAGGCTGCTTAAAAAAAACATATCCTGAGTCACTGTTGGATTATACCACTGTGTAAATATTAGCCCACAGGCTGGCATTCCATCTTGTTTAAAGTGACCTCTTTGATTACAAAATCGAATGTCTTACTGTACCTTCACCTTTTGATGCCATCTGCTACAAGCCTCTGCAGTTCTATCAAGCATGAAAAATAAAGGTGAACTTTGTTTCCATTATTCATATTGCACTAGGTACAGGGTAGAACACTGCAGGAGAAATGAGAAACAAGAATTATGCCACAAAGAATCTGTGGTCGAGGGGATCAAGAGTAGAGGTGGATGACATGGTTTATACCAGAGCATCGAGGGGAAGCATTTCTGCAGGACAGAACTTTACAAAAGAAAGAGAAGGACAGTGCTCTGTTTTCCCTGCCAGTGACAGGAGCACTGAGGTGGAAAATAGGAAACCAAGGAAAACCCATTCATTTGTTGTGGAGTGAATAATAGGATGAGAAGATGAAGGGACAAAGAAAATGGGATATCTTGTAGAAGGACAGGTTCTACTCTGACAAGCATCTAGGTAGAGGGGAAGGAAAAGAAGACCTACCTCTCCATTCTCCTTTAGGAATTCAACAGCTTTTCTAGGCCATACACTGGGCAAAGTGGTGCGTGAAACCAATGTCAACCCAGAGGGGAGCAGTAGCCCATCAGGACAAAGCAAGGCAGATTCAGGTGCTGTTCTGCCTTATCATTGGGTGCTATTTGTTTTTATTGTTGTTATTGTTCAGTCTCCAAGTCATGTCCAACTCTTTGTAACCCCATGGACTGCAGCATGCCAGGTTCCTCTGTCCTCCACTGTCTCCCAGAGTTCACTCAAACTCATGTCCATTGATTCAGTGATGCTATCTAACCACTTCCTTCTCTGTTGCCCCCATCTCCTTTTTCCCTTCAATCTTTCCCAGCATCAGAGTCTTTTCCAATGAGTCGGTGGCTCTTCATATCAGGTGGCCAAAGTATTGGAGCTTCAGCTTCAGCATCAGTCATCCAATGAATCTTCAGGGTTGATTTCCTTTAGGACTTCCTGGTTTGATCTTGGAGTCCAAGGGACTCTCAGGAATCTTCTCCAGCACCACAGTTAAAAAGAATCAATTCTCTGATACTCAGCCTTCTTTATGGTCCAATTCTAACACCTGTACATGACTACTGAAAAAAACCATAGCTTTAACTATATGGATTTTTGTCGGCAAAGTGATGTCTGCTTTTTAATATGCTGTCTAGGTTTGTCATAAGTTTCCTTCCAAGGAGCAAGTGTCTTTTAATTTCATAGCTGCAGTCATCATTCACAGTGATTTTGAAACCCAAGAAAATAAAATCTGTCACCACTTTCCCTTTTCCCCCTTCTATTTGCATGAAGTGACGGGACCAGATGCCATGATCTTAGTTTTTTGAATGTTGAGTTTTAAGCCGGCTTTTTCACTCTCCTCTTCACCCTCATTAAGAGGCTCTTTGGCTCCTCTTTGCTTTCTACCATAAAAGTGGTATCATCTGCCTATCTGAGGTTGTTATTTTTCCCGGCAATCTTGATTCCAGTATGTGATTCATCCAGCCCAGGATTTCACATGATGTACTGTGCATAGAAGTTTAAAAAGCATGGTGACAATATACAGCTTTGATGTACCCCTTTCTCAATTTTGAACCAGTTTGTTGTTCCATGTCTGGTTCTAACTGTTGCTTCTTGACCTTCACATAAGTTTCTCACGAGACAGGTAAGGTGGTCTGGTATTCCCATCTCTTAAAGAATTTTTCAGTTTGTTGTGATTAAGGCAAGCATATTCTGCCTAGAAGGAGACTTCAAACTCCAACTTCTAGTCTGCAACAGTTAGAAGTTCCGGATGGTGATGATTTTGAGTTCAGAGCTCAGAGCAGTGAACAGCTCGTCTTTGGGACTCTCCAGCATCTGCCCTCTCTACTTATGCCTAGACCTTGCCTGCTGTAGTGGACGCTATTTTTGGTGGTCGAACTGGAAGACCATCCAGAGCCAGCACTCCCAGCTCCTGGGAGCGTTTGCTGCTAAAGATTCACTGATTTTCCCATTTTTCAGAGCTTCCATACTTGGACTCTGTATTGGTTCTTAGAGAAGGCACAGCACAGTATCAGAGACTGGGTGACTTAGACAACAGGAATTTATTTCTCATAGTTCTTGTTAAGGCTAGAAATCCAAGGTGAAGGTGCTGGCAGCGCTGGTTTCTCCTGAGGCCTCTCCCCACGGCTTGCAGATGGCCGCCTTCTTCCTGTGTCTTCACACGGCTTTTCCCGTGTCTTAATCTCTCCTTCTTATAGGGACACCAGTCATATTGAATTAAGATTGGTGCATGTGAGCTCATTTGACCTTAATTACCTCTTCAAAGGTCCTGTCTCCAAAAGCAGTCATGTTCTGAGGTCCTAGGAATTAGGATTTTAACACATGAATTTGTAGGAAACACAATTCAGTCCATGGAAGTCATTCCTTTCTTTCCAGTTTTCCCTCCTTTTTTNAGAGAGGAAGCAAAATGGAAAAAATGAGAGAAAGAAATCCATGAAATGAAAAGTAGGAATTAAACAGAAGGAGAGAAGCAGCTGTCAGGCCACTCAAGCTGCAACAAAAATCCTTTAACAACACAGTTCTGGAGGCTAAGAAGTCCCTCCTCCAGGCCCTGGCAGATCTGGTGTCTGGTGAGGTTCTGAGTTCTGAGGATTCATAGCCAGCCAACTTCTCGCCGCATACTCACGTGAGAGGGAGCTCTGGGTCCTCTTTATCAGTGCACCGACTCCTTTCATCAGGGCCCCATTCTTCTGACCTAATCACTTCCTAAAGACTCCACACCCAAATATCATCACACTGAGGATGAACGTTCAATGTACAAACTCTGGAGAGACACAAGCCTTCAGTCTAGAGCAAGACACAAAGGCAGTGGTGGGAAAGAGGAGAGGAAAGTGGAGAAGAAACGGAGAGAANACTCCACACCCAAATATCATCACACTGAGGATGAACGTTCAATGTACAAACTCTGGAGAGACACAAGCCTTCAGTCTAGAGCAAGACACAAAGGCAGTGGTGGGAAAGAGGAGAGGAAAGTGGAGAAGAAACGGAGAGAAGCCAGAGCAGGGAGGGAGGAGGAGAGCCGAGGAACACAGGGAAGGAGTGTAAGGAGAGACAGGGAGAGAAGGCAGTGGAGCTGTCCTGCCAGCGACCCTGCGCACCCTGCCCCCTCTCCCAGCCCCAGAAGTTGTCTTTGGAGTAAGTCATACCAGGTTGTCACAAGGCATCACAACACTGATTTTCACAGAAAGTTATTTATCCAGCCAATATTCACAGTGAATCTTCCTGGGCAGGCTGTGTTCTAGGAGCTGGAATACATCAGTGAGGTTTATATATTTGTGAGGGTCAGTTTAGTTCGGTTCAGTCACTCAGTCGTGACTCTTTGTGACCCTGTGGACTGCAGCATGCCAGGCCTCCTTGTACATCACCAACTCCCGGAGTTTACCCAAACTCATGTCCATTGAGTCAGTGATGCCATCCAACCATCTCATCCTCTGTCTTTTGTGAGGTTACCCTACTGAAAAGCACACTTTGTTTTCATTATACAATTCTAGAGTTTATGTTTTAAAGAAGGATTATTTTACTACTTGAGCCTTTGCATGCATAGGAATGATTAAGGGTTTAAAGCTGTAGTTTAGAACTTTTGAAAAGTCTGCGTTTTTGGTATGAATTAAAAGCCTGTTTCATATTTGAAAGCAGCCAGATGTGTTTGAGATTTGATGAGGAGTTTGCACAGGGAGGGGCATGGAGAGGGAGCAGAGGAATAGGATGAAATTATTTCATGAACCTAAAGGTTACCTTTGATAAGGCACTCATTTCATTGTCTCAGCTCTTTTTTTTGCCTCTGAAATCAAATCCACATGTCTCCTTAGTCCAATCGAGTCTCAGAAAACCGAGTTCTTGGCACTGCTATGCAGGATAGTAAGAGAACTTTCAGGTTAAATAAAGGAATGAAGCTTAGTTCTTACTTTTGCAATTGCTCTTATCAAAATGTCAAGCTTCTCGATTCTGAAAGCCATCAGCCTTGGCATATCCCCTACCTGTGACAGATGAGATTGCAAGCGAGTTGTTACACAGGAGCTGTTGCACAGTACCATCAACGCAGACTGCTTCTCTGATTTAACTGTGTCTGTGGCAGGCCACTTTGAAGCCGTCCCTCTGGGGCTGGTGTAGGGCCAGGGTGATGGTTCTATGGGGAGGATGGAGTCATNAGCTTCTCGATTCTGAAAGCCATCAGCCTTGGCATATCCCCTACCTGTGACAGATGAGATTGCAAGCGAGTTGTTACACAAGGAGCTGTTGCACAGTACCATCAACGCAGACTGCTTCTCTGATTTAACTGTGTCTGTGGCAGGCCACTTTGAAGCTGTCCCTCTGGGGCTGGTGTAGGGCCAGGGTGATGGTTCTATGGGGAGGATGGAGTCATCGCAGAGACACCTAGATGGAGCAGAACTTGGAAGAGTGGGACTTCCAAAGGAAAAGCCCTTTCAAGAGATTATTTTGGTAAAAAGTACTGCTTGATAAAATCACTGGGCAACAGATATTCATTTTCCATGGGAAGAGAGATTACTTTGAACTATTAGGCGTATTTAATTTTAGTCAGTGAAATTCTCGATCCACCTCTGGATCGAGGTGATGGTTGATACAACATTGCGGATGAGCTCATTACCACTGAGTTGTAGACTTAAAACGGTCAATTCTATGGGGTTGACATATACACATTTATTGTTCAGTCATTAAGTCATGTCCTACTCTTTATGATCCCATGGACTGCAGCGCACCAGGCGTCCCTGTCCTTCAGTATCTCCCAGAGTTTGCTCAAACTCATGTTCATTGAATTGGTGATGCCATCTAACCATCTCATTGTTACTCCCTTCTCCTCAAGCTTTCCCAGCACTGGGGTCTTTTCAACACATATGTTACTATATATAAAGTAGATAATTAATTAGGACCTACTATATAGCACGGAGAACTCTACTCAATACTCTGTAATGGTCTTCAGGGAAAAGAGCATTTAAAAAGAGTGGATATATGTATATGAATAACTGAGTCACTTTGCTGTACACCTGAGATTGACACAATGTTGTAAATCAATTATATGCCAATAAAAAATAAGTAAATAAATAAAATTGTCAATTCTGTGCTGTTGCTGTTAAGTCGCTAAGTCGAGTCCATCTCTTTCGTGACCCCATGAACTCTATGTAGCCCACCAAGCTTCTCTGTCCATGGGATTTCCCAGACAAGAATACTGGAGTGGGTTGCCATTTCGTTCTCCACAATTCTATGCTACCTATATCTTATCACAGTAAAAAATTAGTTGGTTGAGTTTACTATAAAACAAGTTGCAAGAAATAATTAGGCATCAATATAATAAATCAATGGGAGGAATGAAATGACATTCACTAAATTTGAAACAATGTTCTTACAGGCTCATAATTTAGTATATTTGATAATAAAGAAAGTTCATAGTAGACATAAGTTTCTTCTATCCATAGCTTCCGAGTTTGTCTTCAGATGTGGGAATATTAAAACAAAGAAACAAAAGTGACCAAAATAATCCAGAGCTAGTCATTTTATCAGGAACTAAGAAGCAAGTAACCAGGCTCCTATGAGATAAATCACACCATTTGGCGTATAATCACTTTGTTTAGGAAATACTACATTCAGAGGGAATGATAGCTGGTAAGAAAAGCATCTTTTTAATCTTATCAGAAACAGCTCTGCACCTGGCGTTTGGAGCCAGCGTCTTCTCCCTTCATTAGAGGCTGAGCTTCAAAGCCTGAAAGGACTCCGTGTGAGGAGAAGCGAAGCTGTTTACCATCATTTTTCTCCCATTGCAAGCTGAGCTGTGTGAGTATTGAAAAGCAGCTCTATCAGGTCCCCAGGCAGAAAGAGGGTTTCTAGAAAGTGCAAAAACTTATCCTTATGGCAAAATAATTCATCCGATAAAATTAACAACTTATACCGAGCCCCTATCTTTCTGCAGTATACAATTCATTTTTATTTCATTTTCTTTTAAACTTTATGGAACTGCAGAGACCATGCATATGCTCAGCCAACTTCTCCGGTAAAGAAGAGGTGGACTTATTACTTAAGGATCAAAGCCTTAGTACATTTCCAAATTTGATCTGGGGGAAGGGGTGGATCCAGAATTTAATTCAATGATATTCACAGGATATGAACACCTCGCAACCTCCTTAGACACTGAAACGCAGCGTCCCCCCTTCTAATGTTCAATCTAAGGTGACTCTGCTATTAAAGAAACAATTTCTTTTTGTCTCCTCTCTAGGAAGAATGAGGAAATCTATTTACATATTATCAGTTCATCTACTTAGGGTCTCATGACTGTGTCCCTCTATTCCTTATCAGTGAACCAATAAATACAGAACCTTTCATATCCCCATAAAGAGATTATCTCAACATTTTGATGACATGATAGTTTTTCTTTAGGCGTTCTTGAGGGTAATCCATTGAACAAACAGAACAAAATGGCACTAAGTTATTGCTGATCACCCAGGAGCCCTGCTGATCATGCAGAGTTAACACGCATGCCATTGTCTGGATGGAATGTTAGTCAATATGACTACAATTGCCCATTGAGGACCAGGGTTGGTTCCATCTGATGACCTGGATGACCCAGGTGAGCCCTCCCCTGAAAGAGAAAGTGCTTCTCTTTCAAAATTACACCTGGAAAGAAAAGTAGGTAATGATTACCAGCATCTCATGTCCTTGGTTCCTCCAAAGATCCCCAGTGGGAGAATGGGTCAGCACCCACACTTATGCAGTGCCCGTCTCTGTGGAGGACAGAGCATCCTTGAAGGGGGGTACTATATGACTTGCCTTTGCCAGTGAAAATGAGTGAGTGTGGCTGAATGTTTTAAGAGCCATCCCCTGCTCCCTTTTTCCTCCTCTGAGATGATAAAAGCAGGGAGCCCCTGCAAACCTGGGTCCCTGAGTGATTTAAGATGAGAAGAGCCTAAAACACAGAGTGCAAGCAAGAAATAGATCTGTTATCTAGCTGCTGAGATTTTTCTACACCATTATCCACTCCATCATGTCTGATATCTCACCAATCACAGCTAGAAAATTTTTTTAATTTAATTTTTCTTTTATGTTAAAGTTTAGTTGACTTACAATGTTGTATTAGTTTTCAGGTGTACAGCAAAAGTGATTTAGTTATACATGCACATATATCCATTCTTTTTCAGAATCTTTTTCCATATAGGTTATTATGGAACCTTGAGTAGATTTTGCTGTGCTTTATAGTAGGTCCTTGTTTATTATCTATTTTATATATAGTAGTGTGTCTATGTTAATTCCATACTCCCAGTTTATCCCTCCTCCCTTTGGTAACCACATCCCCAGTGGCTCAGGAGGTAAAGAATCTGCGTGCAGTGCAGGAGACATAGGAGATGCAGGTTCGATCCCTGAATCAGGAAGATCCCCTGAAGGAGAAAAATGGCAACCCACTCTAGTATTCTTGCCTGAAAAATCCCACAGACAGAGAAGCTTGGTGGGCTGCAGTCCAAAGGTTCAAAAAGAATCGGATGTGACTGAGAGACTACACTTTGGTAACCATTAAGTTTGTTTTCAACGTCTATGAGTCTGTTTCTGTTTGATAAATACATTTGTATCATTTTTTTAAAGATTCCACATATAAGTGATATCATATGGTATCTGTCAACAACTAGAAATGTTGATGAGTTTGTCTCCTCAAATTCCCAGTGGAACAGTAATGGTCATCAGTCATGTTCAAGTTCAGTTGGTATTAACAGCTCTTTGATACCTGATGCTGGGAAAGACTGAAAGCAGGAGGAGAAGGGGATGACCAAGGATGAGATGGTTGGATGGCATTGCCGACTCGATGGACAAGGTCTGGGAGTTGGTGAGACAGGAAAGCCTGGCGTGCTGCAGTCCATGGGGTTGCAAAGAATCAGACCTGACTGAGCGACTGAATGGAACGGAACTGAGTAGCTCTTTGAGACCTGTTAATTCAATAGAATGAAGAACTGGAGTATCTGGGATCCACTGAGTTGACAATACCTACAGATACAAAGCAGTGGATTTGTGGGAAGCAAACAGGGATAAAGAAGTTTAATAGAGGTCTCATTTTAGGAGACAATAAAGAAATTGCAAAGCAGAGTGGGACAGAGTGCATCCAAAATTGTCTTGGGTGGGACACAGCTGAATGCTGCAAGAAGTCCTAGAGCAGAAGTGCCATTCTGAACTCACCGAAATATAATGTAGAACCGTATTAGCCAAGGTTTTCCACAGAAACAAAGAATGGAACCAAGAGAATACAGATAGATTTTTTATTGAAGTATAACTGCTTTACAATGTTGTGTCAGTTTCTGCTGTACAATGAAGTGAACCGGCCATACGTCTACACATATCCCGTCTCGCTTGCGTCTCTCTTCCACTCTCTCATCCACCCCTCTAGGTCATCACAGAGCCCTGGGCCAAGCTCCCTCTGCTATACAGCAGGCTCCCACTAGCTCTTTAGTTGACACGTGGTGGTGTATATACGTCCACCTTGAACCCTCAGTTCATGCCGCCCTCTCCTTCTCCATCCACCTGCTGTGTCTACATATCCAATCTCTGTACCTGTGTCTCTACTCCTGCCCTGTAAATGTGTGTACGTGTACCGTTTTACTAGATTCCACATATATGTGTTAGTAGACAACATTTGTTTCTCCCTTTCTGACTTCTCTCCAAGTCCATCCACATTCTGCAAAGGACCCAATTTCATTCCTTTTGATGGCTGAATAGCATTCAATTCTGTATATGTACCACATCTTCTTTACCCACTCGTCTGTCTGTGGACATTTATAAAGAATTAGCTCATGTGATTATAAAGGCTGACAAATCCACGTTCTGCTATCTGCATGAAAGCTGGTCCTATAGCTCCAGTCTGAATCCAAAGGCTGGAGAACCAAGAGAATTGATGGTGTAAGTCCCAGTTTGAGGGCAGGAGAAGGCCAATGTCACAGCCCAAGCTATAAGGCAGAGCATTCTCCCCTCCTTTGTCCTTCTGCTCAGAACCTCAGCAGATGAGATGATGCCCATTCTCACTGGCAAGGGCAGTCTCCATGATTCCGTTTACTATCCAAATGCTAATCTCTTCCAGAAGTACAGACAAACTCAGAAATAATGTTAAACTAAAAACCTGAACATCCCATGACCCAGACAAGCTGGCATGTAAGATGAATCATCACAGGGACCTTAGGTCTGGTGTTAATAAAATTGGGTGTGCACGTATGTCTTCATCCATGCTGCAAATTAGAGGGAAAACTATTTACTGAGGCACAATATACATCCAGGGATACACACAAATCATAGGGATACAGATCAGACAAAATAAACACACCATGCATCTAGTACAGCATGTAACATGGGAATTCCTCTCATGTCTCCTTCCCCCTATTCAAGAGTAATTACTTTTCAGATTTCAAAAACAGATGACTTTTTTATGGTTAAGTAATATTTCATTTTATATATGTACCATGTCTTCTCTAGTCCTGGCTTTCGTAAATAGTGTTTCAGTGAACACTGGGTGTACATGTCTCCTTTTGAATTATGCTTTTCTCAGAGTAATGGGATTACTGGATCATATGGCAGCTCTATTTTTACTTTTTAAAGAACCTCCATACTGTACTCCATAGTAGCTGTACCAATTTACTTTCCCACCAACAGTTCAAGAGTGTTCCTTTTCTCCACACCCTCTCCAGCATTGATTGATTGTAGATTTTTTAAATAATGGAAATAATGAGCAGTGACATCTCATTGTAGGTTTGATTTTCATTTTTCTAATAATATGGAAAACTTGGCAGTGGCCACAGGGTTGGAAAAGGTCTTCATTCCAATCCCAAAGAAGGGCAATGCCAAAGAATGTTCAAACCTACCACACAATTATGTTCATTTCACATGCTAGTAAAGTAATACTCAAAATTCTCCACGTTAGGCTTCAACAATACATGAACCAAGAACTTCCAGATGTTCAAGCTGTATTTAGAAAAGGCAGAGGAACCAGAAATCAAATTGCCTAGATCATTCGAAAAGCAAGAGAATTCCAGAAGAACATCTACTTCTGCTTCACTGACCACACTAAAGCCTTTGATTATGTCAGTTCAGTTCAGTTCAGCTGCTCAGTCATCTCTGACTCTTTGGGACCCCATGGACTACAGCATGCCAGGCTTCTCTGTCTATCACCAACTCCCAGAGCTTGCTCAAACTCACGTCCATCAAGTCAGTGATGCCATCCAACCATCTCATCTTCTGTTGTCCCCTTCTCTTCCAGTCTTCAATCTTGCCCAGCATCAGGGTCTTTTCCAAGGAGCCAGTTCTTCACATCAGGTGGCTAAAGTATTGCAGTTTCAGCTTCAGCATCAGCCCTTACAATGAATATTCAGGACTTCCAATGAATATCCTTCAGGACTGACTGGTTTGATCTCCTTGCAGTCCAAGAGACTCTCAAGAGTCTTCTCCAACACCACAGTTCAAAAGCATCAATTTTTCAGGGTTCAGTTTTCTTTATGGTCCAACTCTCACATCCACACATGACTACTGGAAAAACCACAGCTCTGACTAGATGGACCTTTGTTGGCAAAGTAACGTCGCTGCTTTTCAATATGCTGTCTAGGTTGGGCATAGCTTTTCTTCCAAGGAGCAAGTGAATTTTAACTTCATGGCTGCAATCACCTTCTGCAGTGAATTTGGAGCCCCCCCCCCAGAATAAAGTCTCTCACTGTTTCCATTGTTTCCCCATCTATTTGCCACGAACTGATGGGACCGGATGCCGTGATCTTAGTTTTCTGAATGTTGAGTTCTAAACCAGGTTTTAAACTCTCCTCTTTCACTTTCATCAAGAGGCTCTTTAGTTCTTTGCTTTCTGCTATAAGGGTGATGTCATCTGCATATCTGAGGTTATTGATGTTTCTCCTGGCAATCTTGATTCCAGCTTGTGCTTCATCCAGCCCAGCATTTCACATGATGTTTGCTTCATATAAGCTAAATAAGCAGGGTGACAATATATAGCCTTGACATACTCTTTTTCTGATTTGAAATCAGTCTGTCATTCCATGTCCAGTTCAAATTATTGATTCTTGACCTGCATACAGATTTCTTAGGAGGCAGATAAGTTGGTCTGGCATTTCCATTTCTTTAAGTACCTCTCATTTTTTGACTGTGTGGATCACAACAAACTAAAAGGTTGCTGGTGCAAGTTGTGTGTTATGCCGGGATTTGTGACCTCCAGAGGAGAGGATTTTGATCCGGGGTCAGAGATGAGCCTTGACTACTTGGAGCATTTTGTGTAGCAAAATTTTATTAAAGTATATTATAGATAAGGAAAACTTCTGACATAGACATCAGAAGGGGACAGAAAGAGTGGTAGCTTTTTAGCCAGGCATTTTATGTCTGTTAGAAAGCTATTAATCAAATAAGAGAGACACCTCAAGGCTGATGGAGTTTCACCAGGTCCTCTCCCACAATAGATAGGATGGCAGGAGGTGTGTCATCCAGCCATAAAACAATTGACAGAAATACTGGTTTGTTGAGTGGTTATCAGCCTAAGGTTTGAGAAAAGAAAAAAAGTTAGTCTTAGGTTGAAGTATTTTGAAGAAAGGCAAATTCGAAAGCAAATACATAGTTTCATTAACATAGCCTAAGAAAAATATTTCCATTAAAAAAAACACATTGGTTAGCTCAAGTCAGGACCTCTGCCACTTGCAGTTAATTTCCTCCTGCCACTTGGGGACCTCTGGCCTTCCTGCCTGTTACTTTCTCAAAGCTGGAAAATTCTTCAAGAGATGGGAATACCAGACCACCTTACCTGCCTCCTGAAAAACCTGCATGCAGGTCAAGAAGCAACGATGAGAACCAGACATGAAACAATGGACTGGTTCTAAATTGGGAAAGGAGGACGTCAAGGTCGTATATTGTCACCCTGCTTATTTAACTTACATGCAAAGTACATCATGCAAAATGCTGGTCTGGATGAAGCACAAGCTGGAATCAAGATTGCAAGGAGAAAAATCAATAACCTCAGATAGGCAGGTAATACCATCCTTATGGCAGAAAACAAAGAGGAACTAAAAAGCTTCTTGATGAAGGTGAAAGAGGAGAGTGAAAAAGGTGGCTTAAAACTCAACATTCAAAAAACGAAGATCATGGCATCTGGTCCCATCAGTTCATGGCAAATAGATGGGGAAACAATGGAAACAGTGACAAATTTTGCTTTCTTGGGCTCCAAGATCACTACAATGGTGACTGCAGCCATGAAATTAAAAGATGCTTGTTCCTTGGAAGAAAAGCTATGCTCAACCTAGACAGCATATTCAAAGGCAGAGACATTACTTTATTATTTTACTGTGTGCATTTATATCTGTACTCCATCTGTAATTGATTTCTGGGTTTGGTGTGAAGCAGGGATTAAGAATCATTTTTTCCGTATGGATATCCAGCTGGCACAGCACCATCAGTCAAAAAGGCCACCTTTTCTCTTGACTAGCAGTGTCACTTTTGGTCACATTCAGGGTGACTGCCTAAGTGTTGGTCTAGTGTCTAGACTTTCAATTCTGATGCCTTAATCTACTCATCTAACCATGCATGTATTAACTGCCATAATTTTACAATGACAAAATGCACTGCACTTAAAAAAAAAGAATGTTATTATTATTACTTGGCTGCACTGCAGTCCTGAATATTCATTGGAAGGACTGATGCTGAAGCTGAAACTCCAAGACTTTGGCCACCTGATAGGAAGACCTGACTCATTAGAAAAGACCCTGATGCTGGGAAAGACTGAAGGCAGGAAGAGAAGCAGATGACAAGAGTATGAGATGGTTGGATGGCAACACTGACTCAATGGACATGAGTTTGAGCAAGCTCCAGGAGTTGATGATGGGCAGAGAAAGAGGAGAGTGAAAAAGTTGGCTTAAAGCTCAACATTCAGAAAATGAATATCATGGCATCCTGTCCCATTACTTCATGGCAAATAGATAGGGAAACAGTGGACACAGTAGCTGACTTTATTTTTCTGGGCTCCAAAATCACTGCAGATGGTGATTGCAGCCATGAAATTAAAAGATGCTTACTCCTTGGAAGGAAAGTTATGACCAACCTAGACAACATATTAAAAAGCAGAGACATTACTTTGTCACCAAAGTTCATCTAGTCAAGGCTATGGCTTTTCCAGTAGTCATGTATGGATGTGAGAGTTAGACTATAAAGAAAGCTGAATGCTGAAGAATTGATGCTTTTCAACTGTGGTGTTGGAGAAGACTCTTGAGAGTCCCTTGGACTGCAAGGAGATCCAACCAGTCCATCCTAAAGGAGATCAGTCCTGGGTGTACATTGGAAGGACTGATGTTGAAGCTGAAACTCCAATACTTTGGCCACCTGATGGGAAGAACTGATTCATTTGGAAAGACCCTGATGCTGGGAAAGATAGAGGGCAGGAAGAGAAGGGGACAACAGGGGATGAGATGATTGGATGGCATCACTGACTCAATGGACATGAGTTTGGGTGAATTCCAGGAGTTGGTGATGGACAGGGAGGCCTGGCGTCCTGCACTCCATGGGGTTGCAAAGAGTTGGACACGACCGAGCAACTGAGCTGAACTGGGTCCTCCCTGCAGTGCATGGGGGCGTTTCTCTAGTTGCTGCACTCATGCTTCTCTTGTTGCAGATTACAGGCTCCAGAGTGCTCCAGCTCAGCATTGCAGTTCACAGACTTCGCTGCCATGCTGCATGTGGTATCTTAGTTCCCTGACTAGCGATTGAACCCACATCACCTGCATTGGAAGGCAGATTTTTAACCACTGGACCACCAGGGAAGCCCTCATATTGCACTTTTAAGGTATTTTCTTAACACAGATTCATAAGAAAAGGAGCAATGGTTCAAATGATATGGATCATATTCTGGAAGCTCTTGGCTTATACAGTCGAATGCCTTCCAAAGGTGTCACATTTTCAAATAATGTACATAATTATTATTTTACTTCTTTGGCCTTAATTTTGCCAACTTTTAGTTCTTGCATTAAAAAAGATTGCACTAAATGCACCCAACACTGGTGATATTGACAACCACCACTTGGGCCATTATACTTCAGGCATTGTGCTAACATTTGTCTCAGAAGTTCTGCAGAATTAGTTATATTCTTCTCATTTCTCATGTTAGGTCACCTGACTCTTGCAAGTCAAGGCAGCAAGTGCCAGAGGTGCAAGTCCAGTCTCTAACCCCCTCTCTCCAGAGCAGAGTCCTTCCTTCCCTCACCCTGCTAGTACTTTAACTTGCAAATCTTTCATAACGAGGTAGGTGGAATTGCTTTCTCTTTGTGGGCAGAGATGTCCCAGCCCCCCATCCTGATGTCCTTAATCCCTATACCCTTCTCAGAAGGAATGACAGTTGACAAGGCTTCTTCCTGGCTGGAGGAACCCTGCATATTTGATCTTTCACCTGAAAGAAAGACTGGAGTGATGTCCTTTGCATGGATGCCCCTTCCACAGGGGCCAGTGGTCTACAGAAACTAGCTAAGAAGTTTTAGAAAATGTATTAGTGGTTACATTGCCACTCCTCATGCGTAGGTGAGAGAGAAAAATGTGTGGGTGCCAGATTTTAAGGGGAAACAACACATCAAGAGGATGGGAGCTGCAAAGGCTTCTAGGAGTAACCTTGATGCCTGTGCTGGTTGACCTTGGAGGGAATTCACAACTGACAGCATTTGAAGGAGGAGGCCAGCAGAATGAGCTGGGAGGTGATGTGTGGGTTGTTCACCTTGGAAGCAGGCTCCAAACCAACATGTGGACCAGATTCTTCATCTAACACACATGTATCTTTTCTCTCACACACGTGCACCCACAAATCTCTCTCTGTTGCTCCCCTACACACTGAAAGTTCAGATCTTTGCCAATATGCTAGAAGAAATTTTGGCAAAGGAAGGCTCCAGTTCCTTCCATGGCCCCTGACCATGTGCCTTGTTCTGAGCTGAGCTGGGGGAGGAGGGAGAACGATGGAATGGGTAGAAGGAGATTTGCAGAGGTGCCGTACCTTCTCTCACCAGCTGGTTTTTTAAGTTCAGTTCAGTTGCTCAATTGTGTCCGAATCTGTGAAGCCGTGGACTGCAGCACAACAGGCCTCCCTGTCCATCACCAACTCCTAGAGCTTGCTCAAACTCATGTCTGTTGAGTCAGTGATGCCATCCAATCATCTCATCCTTTGTCATCCCCTTCTCCTCCTGCCTTCAATCTCTCAGCATCAGGGTCTTTTCCAATGTCAGTTCTTCCATCAGGTGGCCAAAGGATTGGAGCTTCAGCTTTAGCATCAGTCCTTCCAATGAATATTCAGGACTTTCTTCCTTTAGGATTGACTGGTTGGTTCTCCTTGCAGTCCAAGGGACTCTCAAGAGTCTTCTCCAACACCACAGTTCAAAAGCATCTATTCTTCAGCATTCAGCTTTCTGTATGGTCCAACTCTCACATCCATATAAGACTACTGGAAAAACTATAGCCTTGACTAGGCAGACCTTTGTTGGCAAAGTAATGTCTCTGCTTTTTAATATGCTGTCTAGATTGGTCATAGCTTTTCCTCCAAGGAGCAAGCATCTTTTAATTTCATGGCTGCAGTCACCATCTGTTGCTTTAAGTAATGACCAGGTATTTGTAGGTTTCCCCCAGCAAAATTAATGTCATTTGTAGCAGCAGAGTATGATGTGTTGCCAGGAGCCAGCATGGGAGATCCCACC
>SJYW01010380.1:585439-623164 GCA_006410735.1 Raphicerus campestris
CTCCTTGGAAGAAAAGTTATGACCAGCCTAGACAACATATTAAAAAGCAGAGACATTACTTTGTCACCAAAGTTCATCTAGTCAAGGCTATGGCTTTTCCAGTAGTCATGTATGGATGTGAGAGTTAGACTATAAAGAAAGCTGAATGCTGAAGAATTGATGCTTTTAAACTGTGGTGTTGGAGAAGACTCTTGAGAGTCCCTTGGACTGCAAGGAGATCCAACCAGTCCATCCTAAAGGAGATCAGTCCTGGGTGTACATTGGAAGGACTGATGTTGAAGCTGAAACTCCAATACTTTGGCCACCTGATGGGAAGAACTGATTCATTTGGAAAGACCCTGATGCTGGGAAAGATAGAGGGCAGGAAGAGAAGGGGACAACAGGGGATGAGATGATTGGATGGCATCACTGACTCAATGGACATGAGTTTGGGTGAATTCCAGGAGTTGGTGATGGACAGGGAGGCCTGGCGTCCTGCACTCCATGGGGTTGCAAAGAGTTGGACACGACCGAGCAACTGAGCTGAACTGGGTCCTCCCTGCAGTGCATGGGGGCGTTTCTCTAGTTGCTGCACTCATGCTTCTCTTGTTGCAGATCACAGGCTCCAGAGTGCTCCAGCTCAGCATTGCAGTTCACAGACTTTGCTGCCATGCTGCATGTGGTATCTTAGTTCCCTGACTAGCAATTGAACCCACATCACCTGCATTGAAGGCAAATTTTTAACCACTGGACCACCAGGGAAGCCCTCATATTGCACTTTTAAGGTATTTTCTTAACACAGATTCATAAGAAAAGGAGCAATGGTTCAAATGATATGGATCATATTCTGGAAGCTCTTGGCTTATACAGTCGAATGCCTTCCAAAGGTGTCACATTTTCAAATAATGTACATAATTATTATTTTACTTCTTTGGCCTTAATTTTGCCAACTTTTAGTTCTTGCATTAAAAAAGATTGCACTAAATGCACCCAACACTGGTGATATTGACAACCACCACTTGGGCCATTATACTTCAGGCATTGTGCTAACATTTGTCTCAGAAGTTCTGCAGAATTAGTTATATTCTTCTCATTTCTCATGTTAGGTCACCTGACTCTTGCAAGTCAAGGCAGCAAGTGCCAGAGGTGCAAGTCCAGTCTCTAACCCCCTCTCTCCAGAGCAGAGTCCTTCCTTCCCTCACCCTGCTAGTACTTTAACTTGCAAATCTTTCATAACGAGGTAGGTGGAATTGCTTTCTCTTTGTGGGCAGAGATGTCCCAGCCCCCCATCCTGATGTCCTTAATCCCTATACCCTTCTCAGAAGGAATGACAGTTGACAAGGCTTCTTCCTGGCTGGAGGAACCCTGCATATTTGATCTTTCACCTGAAAGAAAGACTGGAGTGATGTCCTTTGCATGGATGCCCCTTCCACAGGGGCCAGTGGTCTACAGAAACTAGCTAAGAAGTTTTAGAAAATGTATTAGTGGTTACATTGCCACTCCTCATGCGTAGGTGAGAGAGAAAGATGTGTGGGTGCCAGATTTTAAGGGGAAACAACACATCAAGAGGATGGGAGCTGCAAAGGCTTCTAGGAGTAACCTTGATGCCTGTGCTGGTTGACCTTGGAGGGAATTCGCAACTGACAGCATTTGAAGGAGGAGGCCAGCAGAATGAGCTGGGAGGTGATGTGTGGGTTGTTCACCTTGGAAGCAGGCTCCAAACCAACATGTGGACCAGATTCTTCATCTAACACACATGTATCTTTTCTCTCACACACGTGCACCCACAAATCTCTCTCTGTTGCTCCCCTACACACTGAAAGTTCAGATCTTTGCCAATATGCTAGAAGAAATTTTGGCAAAGGAAGGCTCCAGTTCCTTCCATGGCCCCTGACCATGTGCCTTGTTCTGAGCTGAGCTGGGGGAGGAGGGAGAACGATGGAATGGGTAGAAGGAGATTTGCAGAGGTGCCGTACCTTCTCTCACCAGCTGGTTTTTTAAGTTCAGTTCAGTTGCTCAATTGTGTCCGAATCTGTGAAGCCGTGGACTGCAGCACAACAGGCCTCCCTGTCCATCACCAACTCCTAGAGCTTGCTCAAACTCATGTCTGTTGAGTCAGTGATGCCATCCAATCATCTCATCCTTTGTCATCCCCTTCTCCTCCTGCCTTCAATCTCTCAGCATCAGGGTCTTTTCCAATGTCAGTTCTTCCATCAGGTGGCCAAAGGATTGGAGCTTCAGCTTTAGCATCAGTCCTTCCAATGAATATTCAGGACTTTCTTCCTTTAGGATTGACTGGTTGGTTCTCCTTGCAGTCCAAGGGACTCTCAAGAGTCTTCTCCAACACCACAGTTCAAAAGCATCTATTCTTCAGCATTCAGCTTTCTGTATGGTCCAACTCTCACATCCATATAAGACTACTGGAAAAACTATAGCCTTGACTAGGCAGACCTTTGTTGGCAAAGTAATGTCTCTGCTTTTTAATATGCTGTCTAGATTGGTCATAGCTTTTCCTCCAAGGAGCAAGCATCTTTTAATTTCATGGCTGCAGTCACCATCTGTTGCTTTAAGTAATGACCAGGTATTTGTAGGTTTCCCCCAGCAAAATTAATGTCATTTGTAGCAGCAGAGTATGATGTGTTGCCAGGAGCCAGCATGGGAGATCCCACCCATGACAAGGTCATGCAGGACTCAAGGGAATCCCTGGGCCATCCAACCCAAGACAAGGTCATGCGGAAGAGTCCTGATGAGCAAGGCCTCAAGACTCTATGGACCCCCTGGACCTGCTCAAGCATCTACCCCTGAACCAGAATCTGTCTGTCTTACTATTTTATATCTTTCACCAGCTCTTCTGACATTAGCAGGGGGCTGTCCCTGACCAAAAGAGTTAACTTAGGGCTTTAGTTAATAAATCTCCTGGGCATGAAAGAAGTGTTTCAAACCCTCTGTTAGCACTCTAGCTTACTTGGCAGATTTATCCAGACTCTTGCAACATTGTTGAGCCTATACTTGCTGCCAAGTTCTCACATCCCTTATCCATTGTGTTCCTGGGAGTACATATAGTTAAAATATAGAAATAACAAGCAGCAGCCTTAGTATTAGCAACATTAGACTTTGAGTTAATAAGTTCTTTCTTTGCTGTAACCTGCTGAATCTTTGCTCCATAAAAAATGTAACTCTGTACTTTAAGGATGACGCAGGCTAAAAATTTAAGAAGAAACACTTTAAGGGAAAGTCATTGTTCTGGTGTTCTGGCTGACCAACCTTTATCAAAAGGAGGTCATAGAATATCAACAGGCCTCCGGAATAGAAGATGATGCACAGAAAATAAGACTTTTGCAAGAAGGAACCCAGTATCGATAAAAGTTATTACTGATGGAATGTTGAGTTGACTCTGCATTTTTCACCTTGCTGTATGTATAACTCAGGGTATAAAAGCCCCAAGAAGAATAAAGTAAAGGGGCCTCGCTCACCGAAGAAGCTTGGTCACCCCGTGTCTCTTTCCTTATCTCTTTATCTATCTTTCTTCATTTGCCAACGTCGTCCATCCTGAGGATATCCCTGGACTCTGCTGAGGCTGGACCTCGGCAATGTGTAGCTAGAAATAGGGAGAGCATGGGGTTTAGATCTGGAAGGACAGTATTTGTGTAAGAGCAGAATTCAAGGACTCTTCTACTGTGTTTTTGTGTGATGTGTTTGTGTGTACTTAGTCACTCAGTTGTGTCCGACTCTCTGTGGCTCCGTGGACTGTAACTCGCCAGGCTCCTCTGTCCATGGGATTTTTCTAGGCAAGAATACTGGAGTGGGTTACCATTTCCTTCTCCAGGGGATCTTCCTGACCAGGGATCGAACTCATGTCTCCTGCAGTGGTAGCCAGATTATTTACCACTCAGTCATCTGAGACTGAGGACAGTGCTTTCCTCAGAATCATATTGTTAACCCTTGAGTCCCTGAGATCTGCCAGCCTGCCGAGGGACAGCAAAGAAAGCCAAGGCACCCAGGGGCTCCTCATGCTCCAAGACAGCAGAGCTCCCATGTTCCTGACACCTGACGCTCCCATCTGCGGATTAGCAGAGGCAGAAGCAGCTGGGGCTGCTAGGGAGGGTGGCTGTCCAGGGAGCCTGCTGAGTCCTGCGTACCAAACTGAAGCTCCACAAATGCAGGGCTGGGTGATGCTGATTAAGGAGGCAGAACGAAGCCAAGGGCACAGCAGAGTCTTTGCTGCCCTAGTACAGGGTCTTGTGTCCCCAGCACCAGCCATGGGTGCTTTTACATTTTCTGTATTTTTTTTCCATTTATTTTTTAATAATGATTTTATTTTATTATTTCTTCTTTTTATTAAAATATATTTGAATTATGATGTTGTGTTAGTTTCTGGTATACAGCAAAGTGATTCAGTTTTATATATATATATCTTCTCAGATTATACTGTATGGTTGATGTTACTAATATAGATATCCTCAAATTATGTAGAATTTATATAGATCTGATATGCTCTGATAAAATGTGGTCAATTATAATTCTAGTTGTCATGTTAAAGGGTTACAAGTCATAGCAATGACCAGGCTACATTTTCAACTGCATTTTAATCAGATTTTAAACATGCCTGGGTTGGGAAGATCTCCTGGAGAAGGGCATGGCAACCCACTCCAGTATTCTTGCCTAGAGAATTCCATGGAGACAGGAGCCTGGTGGGCTACAGTCCATGAGGTTGCAGAGTTGGACATGATTAAGCAACTTGAGTAGAGTTCCCTGTGCTATAGAATCGGCCCTTGTTGTATATCTACTTTATATAGAGTAGTGTGTGTATGTTACTTTCATCTTTACATTTTCTTTAAATGTCCACAGGATAAAGATGTTCCTCTAAGCAAGCTGGAAGAGAAAACACAGAGAGACACAGAGGCTCCATCTGGGCTTGATGAGACTTTGAGCTAATTATGAGACTCCAGTTTTATGTTATTACTTATTTGTTTTATAGAAACTGGAAGGGGGGAGTCAACATTGTTTAGTCAAGAACATAAAATCCTGCCTTCTGCCTGAGACATGCCTCCTGCTTCCACTGAGACAACTTGTAAACAAAAAGAAATAACCTTTTGGATATTTGATGACATTGAAGCCTTGTTACAGTCTCACGCATTAAGTTCTTTAACCTTCATAGCCCTGAAGGGCAGATATTGTTTCCATTTTGCACATGAGGAAACTGAGGCTCAGAGGGAGTATTTGCTGATGAATGAAAAAAAATAGTAGACAGTGAAGGTAAAATTTACTCCAGGTCTGTCCAGCTCTAAAGTCAATGATATAAGGTAATATTAATTTTGCTCTCAAATATCATAATGGTCCTCAGGACATAATTTTTGTTAACTCTGTTGTATTTTTATTTAATTGACCCTGTCATGGCTCAGCAGTAAAGAATCCACCTGCCAATGAAGGAGATGCAAGAGATGGGACTTTGAATCGTGAGTCAGGATTCCCCTGATTAGGAAATGGCAAGTCACTCCATTATTCCTATCTGGAAGATTCCATGGACAGAGGATCCTGGTGGGCCACAGTCAGTGGGGTAGCAAAAGAGCTGTATACAACTGAGGGACTGAGCGCATGTATTTTTACTAACAGTTTATGACTTCTTTGCACTGACTTCTATGACAATTCTGCACGATTCTGTATGATTTTGCACATGGTATTTATCACACTCCTTCACTTATTTTTCACAAGCCTTTTAAAGGGTTGGTTTTCCCATTCTGGACATGTAGTATAAGTTTTTAGTGAACCAAAAATTTCTTAGTGGACTTGTTTATTTTGACATGAGTAGTTTTATCTCTGAATTCCATAGTAAAAGAGCAACTGACCATTTCACTGTATGCTTCAGTGTGGCAGGAAACCATTCAGAAGGAAAAGAAGCAACTCCTTGGGCACATTTGTGTGGCAGACGAGAATGCCTGTCTTGTTCCAGAAATAGATAATCCTGGGTGTTCCTCAATTCAGAGCTCCCCCTAGATCTGAGACTTGGCATCAAACTTCCCAGAGCTTTGGTTGAATTCTTTTCATGCAGGTAAACTTGCTTCCTCATGCCTTGGCTGCAAGTGGTTGTAAATGGGTTTCATATAATTTGAGTCTACCAGAATCCACACATTCCTTGAGTTTTGAAGCTGCTGCGTCTGCAGTTCCTCAGATGTCTAGAGTGAGGAAGACATGCCAAGAAAGCATTCCAAATGCGTCGGCTACATGAACTATGCTTGGCTGGGTGAGAGGTGTTACCTACGCAGGGAAATTAGGNGCGTCTGCAGTTCCTCAGATGTCTAGAGTGAGGAAGACATGCCAAGAAAGCATTCCAAATGCGTCGGCTACATGAACTATGCTTGGCTGGGTGAGAGGCGTTACCTACGCAGGGAAATTAGGATAAGCAGTACTCAGGTGAGGAGCTAAGGGTTTTCATGGTAGATTCCACAGTTAATAATTCCCATCTTTAAGGGGCAGTTACCACATGGAAGTAGCTAAGCTTCAGAGAAAGTAGCTATAAAACCAAAGACTTTAAGTAACTAGCCTGTGGCCACACAAATCAATGCTAGGAGCTGAGAATAGAAGCTGGCCTTCCGTGCTCTTGTCTGAGACTCTATCCATCATCCCTGTCTCTCTGAGACTAAAATACGCCCTTCCCTTTAGAAACAAATGAAACCAGTGTGACCCAGTGGAACTGAGTGTTGTTACTGTAATTGTCATAGCAACCAGATTTAGAGTTCAAAATCTAAGCTTTGGTTTTACATTTTGGGAGGACACTGGGGAGATTGTGGTAAGAAACCTCTCTCCAAATAAATAAATAAAGTTTAATTTTTCTATGACTTGAATCCAAATGCAGATATAGAAAACTTTAGTGTTTGGAGCTTTAGAACTTCCAGGTGAGGAAATAGAGGTTTTTTCTCATAGTTTTTTTTTTTTTTTTTTTTTTTTTGCTATTTTTTTAAACAAAATTAGAATCCTATTTTCATTCTATAGTTATCTTTATAGCATTCAAAATTCTTTAGAATACTTGATGAGTCAATATATAATTAGTATATTTTATAGGACTTTAAATAATTTCTGGGGCTTCCCAAATAGCTCAGTGGTAAAGAATCTGCCTGCCAATGTAAGAGACACAGGAGACGCAGGTTCAGTCCCTGGGTCAGCAAGATCCCCTGGAAGAAGAAATGGTAACCACTCCAGTATTCTTGCCTAGAGAATCCCATGGACAGAGGAGCCTGGCAGGGTACAGTCAATAGAACGGAAAAGAGTTGAACATGACTGAGCAACTGAGCAAACACGCATGAAAAGAATTTCCAGTTGGAAAGCAATTCTAAATATCATCATAATGAAGAGGCAAAGGCTCTTCACTTATTTTGTTTCTAGGGTTACATGACTGATTTTTAAAAATCAAATTATTCTCCAAAAGTAGCCCGTAATGAAAATGCTTTATGTGTTAAGAGGTTATAATTATATGCAGTAGAAACCCCAGTTTCTCCTCAATTCAGCCTCCTCCTTTCTCTAAATTTTTTTTTTTTCTAATCTTTTGCAACTAAGCCAAATGACTGCTTACTCACATTAATCAAAGCTAACTATGGCCATTTATTTTGGTCAAAGAAATGTAAGTCAGTGTTTTGTGCAAGTTACAGGAAATGTCTATAAAGGGATGAGGACCACTTTCTTCCTCCCTGGACTATGGCAGTGATGGCTGGAGCGCTGGCATCCAGTTGGGACCCTGAGGTCCTGAGACATATGCTGGGGATAGCAGAGGTGTTGGCTGGACAAATTCTGTGTCCTGAAGACTTAGGGGAGCAGGTTCATAGATGTTCTTGCTGTTGCCTCTGGACTGCTTTTACAAGGCAAGAAAAGTAACATATCTAATTGGGTTTTCTGTCCCACATAGCAGAACTTAGTCCCAACTGATATAAGTGATGCAAAATGGTATTATTATTATTTGGATTATTCTATCAAAATTTAACTTTCTAGGATCAACAGAGGGAAATAACCCATTTGGTCTTTTCTTTTCTTTTTTTTTTAATACTTTATTCTACTTTACAATACTGTATTGGTTTTGCCATACATTGACATGAATCAGCCACAGGTGTACACGATCTCCCAATGCCGAAGCCCCCTCCCATGTCCCACCCCACACCATCTCCCCAGATCATCCCGTACACCAGCCCCAAGCATCCTGTATCCTGTATTGAACATAGACTGGTGCTTCATTTCTTATATGATAGTATACATGTTTCAGTGCCATTCTCCCAAATCATCCCACCCTCTCCCCTCTAATTCCTCCCACCCAGATCATAGACAGTGACAAATTTCCCCGTACTATGCCTGACATTCACACCAGCCTGTCGGGAACATTTCCTCTTGGCATGGGTAAGAGGAATTTGCAGTCCTCTCTGCAGACAGCAAACAGCCTTTGAAGACAAGGATGTACTCCTAATAAGCTGGTTGTCCAGGAAGTGTGGCGATGGCCAGCTACTTCCTCAAGGTGCAATTTGCAGTTTGTGAAGGGCCCTGAGGAAGGCGCCTTGGTACAATTAATATATGATCATTACTGACCTGGGGTTTAGAACAACCACAGGACAGCCACCTAATGGGAGTGATGACTTGCTGTGCACACAGGCCTGATGCCCTTGTCCGCTTCATCGGTGATGTGTGCTCAGTGTACACTCCCAGAATGGGGCTCGGCGAAGCCTAGTGCTGGTCAAATAGTCATGTTGCTGCTGCTGCTGCTAAGTTGCTTCAGTCGTGTCTGACTCTGTGCGACCCCATAGATGGCAGCCCACCAGGTCCCCCCATTCCCAGGATTCTCCAGACAAGAACACTGGAGTGGGTTGCCATTTCCTTCTCCAATGCATGAAAGTGAAAAGTGAAAGGGAAGCCGCTCAATTGTGTCCGACTCTTAGCGACATCATGGACTGCAGCCTTCCAGGCTCCTCCATCCATGGGATTTTCTAGGCAAGAGTACTGGAGTGGGGTGCCATTGCCTTCTCCATTCATGTTAACCAGCCCTTTAATAGCCGACTGTTTTGCAGAAATGCAGGCAGCTGTCTTGATCAGATGACTAGTTACAAAATGCCCTGAATTTTTAGAGTAAGTTAATACTGCGTCTCTCATACACATGCTTTATCTTGTGAGTTGAGGCCGGCTGTGACTTGACCTGGGGAAGAGGAGGCGGTGGCGGCCCAGGTGTAGACAATTGTTATTAACCTCCCAGGTGCTCTTTGAGTCAGGATCTCAAGTGAGTGATGTGGACTGCTGGGCACAGATTTGCCATCCTCCCCCATGCTGAAAGTTCAGATCCGAAGCAAGGCTGGTTTTCACTGTCAACACAATTTAAGAGGACGAAATCTAAAGGCAAGTAGCCTTTCAGGTGGTTTTTGGAACAATATGAGTAAGCAGCAAATAGGCAAATATTTGCATTTCTTTTGAAATGTGAAAACTTCTCTTATTTCAGAAAGTCTTTTAGGACAAAAAA
Source organism: Raphicerus campestris (assembly GCA_006410735.1). Taxonomy (NCBI): domain Eukaryota; kingdom Metazoa; phylum Chordata; class Mammalia; order Artiodactyla; family Bovidae; genus Raphicerus; species Raphicerus campestris. The sequence continues at coordinate 594,903 of SJYW01010380.1, forward strand.
AATCCTTTATCAACAATTGTACCTAAGTATATGATCTCTGCATGAACCTCAATATGCATTTATACCCAATGCTCTAGATGTCAACAATTTAAATAGCAAAATGTGGATTTATATATGTTACAAATACGAGTATTAACCTTGTTTGTTTATCTTCATTTTATTAACATTAAGCCATCAACTTAAAAGTGCAGTCTCTAACAACTTTGATTTAAATAGTGAGAGACTGCTATTCTAATTCTGTGATCAGGTTCTCCAATTTTTAAATCTGAAAGATTACTACTAATCTTTCTACTTCATCTTCATTGTGGCTTAAGGGTTTTATGAGAAATATTTCCTATCCCTTTTTCTTGAAATCCTCAAATGATGATTTAATTGAATCTTCTTTTCTTCCACCTTGTTTTACATGATTTAGCAAGTGAAGTGCTGCTGCTGCTGCTGCTGCTGCTGTGGCGTGACTTCAGTCGTGTCTGACTCTGTGCGACCCCATAGACGGCAGCCCACCAGGCTCCTCCATCCCTTGGATTCTCCAGGCAAGAACACTGGAGTGGGTTGCCATTTTCTTCTCCAATGCATGAAAGTGAAAAGTGAAAGTGAAGTTGCTCAGTCGTGTCTGACCCTCAGCGACCCCATGGACTGCAGCCTTCCAGGCTCCTCCATCCCTGGGATTTCCCAGGCAAGAGTACTGGAATGGGGGGCCATTGCCTTCTCTGAGTGAAGTGCTGGTTCTCTCCAAAAGCGCTTGCCCCCAAAATAAGGAGGCCAATTGTTTGCTGGTTCCAAATCTGCTAATTTTTGAAAAGCTGTGAAGTCGTGCATTCTTCCCATGTGCTATGTCATAATCACAGCACGTTGCAAATCAGATAGCCTCATTCAGCTACACCTCTAGGGAATCCACTCACGCTTCGTTTTCAATGTGTTTCGTTGTTTCTGCTGACTTATAAATGTTCCGAATAAAAAGAGTCAGGCTTCTGTAGAAGACAGTTATAAAATGGATAACTAACCAGGGGGAGAGGTTTCTGAATCAGTTTCAAAGAAGAGGACAAAGGGTCAGTTGCCAGTGCAGGCTGAAGAGTCTTGGTGCTGCAAAATAGGAAGAGCAGAAAGAATTAGAAGGGACAAAGAGAAACCTCGGAGTGAAATGGACTTGGCATTGGAAGCAATGGGGGCATCGAGAAGGTCTGTGATGTCTTGGAGAGGAGGAAGGATAATAGCAAAGTGTAAAGAAAAAATACTTAGGTCAAGCTTACGTCTGGTAAGCATTATTCATTATTTAGGCTTTGGTTGTTGGTAAAGCTTTTATTTCTTTTAAATACGTGCTCTTGTTGGACTTCTTTTAACAAGAGCATTGACTTTGATGCATCCACGTTTTATCTTCTTAATGAAAGGGATTGTGAACTCCTTGACAGATGACCAGGGAAATCAAACTGGTAGCTTCTTCATTCAGTGATTCAACCAAATTAATTGAGCAGTATGCATTTTTATATCCGTATATTTACTTGTGAGTGATTTCCATCAATAGTCAGTCATCTTTGCATTGCTTTGGGTAATTAATACAGTATTTGGTTGCTTTATAAAGATTTGTGAATTGTATCAAGTTTTTGTAGGGGAAAAGTGCAGGTTCATATATAAGCCCCTCTCGTTTGAGAAATGCCCACCCTTTGGGTTGGCCAGCTCAGGTGGTGATTCTCTAAAATGCAGGCTGCATTTGTGGTGTTCCTAATCTCACCTGCCCAAGTTCAAATCTAGACATCATGGTCTATTATTAGCTGTGTGACTTGGGGAGCTTACTTAATCTCTCTGGGCCTCAGTTTCTTCATCTACAAAATGGGGATAATTCTACACATGCATAATAAAGGTGAGATATNGCTGCTGCTGCTGCTGCTGTGGCGTGACTTCAGTCGTGTCTGACTCTGTGCGACCCCATAGACGGCAGCCCACCAGGCTCCTCCATCCCTTGGATTCTCCAGGCAAGAACACTGGAGTGGGTTGCCATTTTCTTCTCCAATGCATGAAAGTGAAAAGTGAAAGTGAAGTTGCTCAGTCGTGTCTGACCCTCAGCGACCCCATGGACTGCAGCCTTCCAGGCTCCTCCATCCCTGGGATTTCCCAGGCAAGAGTACTGGAATGGGGGGCCATTGCCTTCTCTGAGTGAAGTGCTGGTTCTCTCCAAAAGCGCTTGCCCCCAAAATAAGGAGGCCAATTGTTTGCTGGTTCCAAATCTGCTAATTTTTGAAAAGCTGTGAAGTCGTGCATTCTTCCCATGTGCTATGTCATAATCACAGCACGTTGCAAATCAGATAGCCTCATTCAGCTACACCTCTAGGGAATCCACTCACGCTTCGTTTTCAATGTGTTTCGTTGTTTCTGCTGACTTATAAATGTTCCGAATAAAAAGAGTCAGGCTTCTGTAGAAGACAGTTATAAAATGGATAACTAACCAGGGGGAGAGGTTTCTGAATCAGTTTCAAAGAAGAGGACAAAGGGTCAGTTGCCAGTGCAGGCTGAAGAGTCTTGGTGCTGCAAAATAGGAAGAGCAGAAAGAATTAGAAGGGACAAAGAGAAACCTCGGAGTGAAATGGACTTGGCATTGGAAGCAATGGGGGCATCGAGAAGGTCTGTGATGTCTTGGAGAGGAGGAAGGATAATAGCAAAGTGTAAAGAAAAAATACTTAGGTCAAGCTTACGTCTGGTAAGCATTATTCATTATTTAGGCTTTGGTTGTTGGTAAAGCTTTTATTTCTTTTAAATACGTGCTCTTGTTGGACTTCTTTTAACAAGAGCATTGACTTTGATGCATCCACGTTTTATCTTCTTAATGAAAGGGATTGTGAACTCCTTGACAGATGACCAGGGAAATCAAACTGGTAGCTTCTTCATTCAGTGATTCAACCAAATTAATTGAGCAGTATGCATTTTTATATCCGTATATTTACTTGTGAGTGATTTCCATCAATAGTCAGTCATCTTTGCATCGCTTTGGGTAATTAATACAGTATTTGGTTGCTTTATAAAGATTTGTGAATTGTATCAAGTTTTTGTAGGGGAAAAGTGCAGGTTCATATATAACCCCCTCTCGTTTGAGAAATGCCCACCCTTTGGGTTGGCCAGCTCAGGTGGTGATTCTCTAAAATGCAGGCTGCATTTGTGGTGTTCCTAATCTCACCTGCCCAAGTTCAAATCTAGACATCATGGTCTATTATTAGCTGTGTGACTTGGGGAGCTTACTTAATCTCTCTGGGCCTCAGTTTCTTCATCCACAAAATGGGGATAATTCTACACATGCATAATAAAGGTGAGATATTGGAACAGTGAAAATGGCAAGTTTCTACCTTTGGATGTAAAACAAAATGCTCAAAATTACAAGAAACATAGGGAACAGAAGGATATTTCCTCACCTCATGGGAGCATACAACCTAGTATGGCAGCAAGAAAAGATACAAAATTATGAGGAATGGTATCTCTGAATGTACAATGACGTCTATCAGGTTATAGGGATCCTGTGATAGGTGTTATTAGTTATAGTTTTTCAGACAAAAATGGCAACCCACTCCAGTGTTCTTGCCTGGAGAGTCCCAGGGATGGAGGAGCCTGGTGGGCTGCTGTCTATGGGGTCACACAGAGTCGGACACGACTGAAGCAACTTAGCAGCAGCAGCAGCAGCATAGAGGATTTCAGGGACTTCCCTGATGGCTCAGATGGTAAAGCGTCTGCCTACAATGTGGGAGACCTGGGTTCAATCCCTGGGTTGGGAAGACCCCCCTAGAGAAGGAAATCGCTACCTACTCCGGCATTCTTGCCTGGAAAATCCCATGGACAGAGGAGCCTGGTAGGCTACAGTCCATGGGCTTGCAAACAGTTGGACAACTGAGCGACTTCACTTCACTCACTATAGAGGATTTCAGCTGGGCTTTAAACTACATATCCACAATCTCAATCCTGTATCCACAATCCTAAAATTCAAAATTCTTCAGGAACCATATTATTCATAACTCATATGGCTACAAGAAATGACCTAGTAAACTTTTTAGTGAAAACTTGACCTGCATTGATGTGAGGCTATTTATGATCACGATTACCCACATTGCGACTGTTTCTGGATTTCTCTATACTGATGTGTGTGTCATCTTAGTGCAGTGCAAGGAGGGACCCCAAGACTTATGGCTTAAAGCAACAGTCGCCATTTATACTTTTTTCTTTTAAAAAACCCAAACTTTATTTTTAATTGAAGGATAATTGCTTCACAATGCTGTGTGAGTTTCTGCCATCCATTATCATGAATCACCCATAGGTATATATATGTCTCCTCCATCATCGTGAATCAGCCATAGGTATACATATGTTCCCTCCCTCTTAAACCTCCCTCCCACCTCCCANTAACAGAAAACAGATTCACAGGTAAACACAGTGTCCTGTGTTTATCTTTCCACCATCATGCATTTCATCATAAATGTAGAGTTTAGTATGTCTGTTGCTATTATACATACTGTGTATGTATCCATACATTACACAGATATTTGAGGTTTGAATACTTTACATAACCTGGCAGTATGTGGCCTGTTCTCTGCAACTTTGCCAGCTGGGCTGCACAGAATGTACATTTTCAGCTTTATAAGAGTGGCCAAAATGCTTTCCCAAGTGACTGCACCAATTCACACCTCTAAAGTTCCCCTTGTCAATATGTGGTAACAGTTGGTATTGCCAGACTTTTTCATTATTGCCAATCTGATCCGTTTTCCAGGGTGCCATGTTTTTAATAAATAAATTTCCATGATTATTAAGGAGGTTATTAGTCTACTGTTAGGTTTATTGGTCAGTGAGCTTCCTGTTTCATTTACAATTTTTCCTTTGCTTCCTCTTTCTCCATTGGATGCTTAGGAGCTAGAGAATATATATATCCTATCTACCCTCTTTCGTCATTTGTATGAACTGAAGATCCTCTCAGGCTGTGGCTTGCTTTTAAGTTGTATTTTGTCATTCGCAAGTTCCGAACTTTAACGTTGTTTCCTGTATTGACTTTTTTTTTTTTCCTTGAAGACTGATCTTTGTATCTTATTTTGAAAACTGCCTTCCCTACCCAGAGGCCATATAGATGGATGCAGGATTTCCTCAACGTGTTAATGTTTTGTTTCTCAGTTTAGCTTTAATCTGCTTTGAAGTTACTGGTGTAAATGGCTTGAGGGAAGCATCTGATTGAGTGTTTTTTGCATCAAAGTAGTCAATTGTCTTAAACACACTGGAGCCCTGCCTCTGCCCAGGGAGCCCCTTGGTCACAGCTGCGGATGGTATGTGTTGGGTCTGTTTATGAACCCTCTGTTTCACTGTTCTCTTCGTCTCTCCCTGTGACAATGCATCAATGCCATAATAACTGTCATAACTTTATGAACAAGATTGGTAGTTTATAATCTTACCTGTTTTGTTCATTTTTTACAGAAATTTCTTAACCACTCCTAAACGTTTGCTCTTGCCTTGGAAGATCCATTGTAAGGTCTACCCAAGTTCCATACAGCCAGCCTCACTGGATCTCCACTGTATTTAAGGATAAATTTGGGGAGCATGGACATTTTGAAAAAATATATCATGTTCAAAATATTATTACTAAATCAGTCTACTTATAAATGTGATATAGAATTACTTTATTTAGGACTTGTTCGGCTGCTAAGTCACTTCAGTCGTGTTTGACTCTGTAGCCCCCAGGCTCCTGGGTCCATGGGATTCTCCAGACAAGAATACCGGAGTGGATTGCCATTTCCTTCTCCATAGGACTTCTTTAGGACCTTTAAATTTAGTTTTGTAAGTTTTCCACAAAGGTCCAACATATCGTTTGCTGACATTATTCTTAGGTAACAAATCAATGTTTTTGATTATTGTTATCTTTTCTAAATTATATTTTCTCATATTTGCTGCTGGTTTATGGGAACACAATTGATTTGTGTGTTGAGATTCTATCTAGCAAACTTTCAGAACTTTCTTTTCATTCTAATTATTTATCTGCAGATGTTCTTAAGTGGTTTTACTAGAGACACTTGTATGGTCTGCAATTTAAAGTTTGTTCCTCCCTTTTCAATCATTGTTTCTGCTTTGAATAGAAGTGTTGATACGTGCACACTTGTCTTGATCTTCTCTTTCAAGTAGATTGTTCTAACTTTTCACAACAAAGCGTCAAGTATTTTGTTAACTTTTTTTGTAGACAGTCTATTAGGTTAGGTAAATTCCTCTTTCAGCTCAGTCGTGTCCGACTATTTGCGACCCCATGAATCACAGCACACCCGGCCTCTCTGTCCATCACCAACTCCCGGAGTTCGCTCAAACTCATGTCCATCCAGTCGGTGATGCCATCCAGCCATCTCATCCTCGGTTGTCCCTTTCTCCTCCTGCCCCCAATCTCTCCCAGCATCAGGGTCTTTTCCAATGAGTCAACTCTTCACATGAGGTGGCCAAAGTACTGGAGTTTCAGCTTTAGCATCATTCCTTCCAAAGAACACCCAGGGCTGATCTCCTTTAGCATGGACTGGTTGGACCTCCTTGCAGTCCAAGGGACTCTCAAGAGTCTTCTCCAACACCACAGTTCAAAAGCATCAATTCTTTGGTGCTCAGCTTTTCTTCACAGTCCAACTCTCACATCCATACATGACTACTGGAAAAATCATAGCCTTGACTAGATGGAACTTTGTTGGTAAAGTAATGTCTCTGCTTTTGAATATACTATCTAGGTTGGTCATAACTTTTCTTCCAAGGAGTAAACGTCTTTTAATTTCATGGCTGCAGTCACCATCTGCAGTGATTTTGGAGCCCAAAGACACTGTTTCCACTGTTTCCTGATCTAATAGCTAACAGGTTTTGTGCTTTTTTAAAAAATGAAAATACATGTTGGATTTCATCAAAGCATATTATGTGGTTACTGAAATTGTTACCCCATCCAAGCTCACTCTGCTATTTTCTTTCCTGCCATCCACAGGTGGACAGGATTCTAAATAAAGGCTCTTTGGCTTAACAGTCAGGCAGAGGGGCAGGATTCTCTGAGGCAGGTTATTTAGGTATGATTATAATAACAAAAGCAATGGAAAGCAAGTCAAACAAATAGTTTGAGCATGGAGTCAGATTCGGCTTTTCCCTGCAATAAAATGATCATATGGTTTTTCTTTTTTATTTAATTGCTGCTGCTGCTGTTGCTGCTAAGTCGCCTCAGTCATGTCCAACTCTGTGTGACCCCACAGACAGCAGCCCATCAGGCTCTCCCGTCCCTGGGATACTCCAGGCAAGAACACTGGAGTGGGTTGCCATTTCCTTCTCCAATGCATGGAAGTGAAAAGTGAAAGTGAAGTCCTTCAGCTGTGTCCAACTCTTCACTACCCCAGGGACTGTAGCCTACCAGGCTCCTCCATCCAAGGGGTTTTCCAGGCAAGAGTACTGGAGTGGGGTGCCATTGCCTTCTCTGTTTAGTTGCTGAGGTGATTTATATTAGTATATTTTCTAATGATAAAATATTCTTGAATTCTGGGGGGGATTTGGGCTAAACTTTTCATATTCACCAGGATAACTTTCACAGAATGGGGTAAATTGTGCCTTGAATACTCAGTAGAGTTCTCCTGTTTGCTTTTCTTGTCGAGTGTGTACCGATTCAGTTTCTTTAATGGTCATAAGTGTTATTGGATTTTCATTTCTTCTTTAGTTTTCTAAAGCCAAATTTCCCTAGTGAGTTACGTATCTTTTCAGAGGATTGTCTGTTTCATTAATCTTTTATGATTTTTTTAACAGCTTTGGAATTTCCCATTCTCTCCACTGTATCTTTACAGCATATTTCATTAAAATGTGATATTAATTACATTATTTCACTTGCTTTGTTCTTTTTCTGGGTTTTTGAGTTAGAAATCTAGCTCGTTAATTTCAGTCTTTCTTAGAGTTCTTATCACAAAGAAGTACGTTTTTCTATTTCTTTAATTTTGTATCTGTACGAAATGATGGCTGTTCACTAAACTTACTGGGAAAATCTTTTTATGATACAAGTCAAATCATTATGTTACACCCCCTTAAACTTATTAGTACATCTCAATAAAGTTGGAAAAAAGATTTTTACTACTTCCTTCTTAATATAAGTACTTAAGGCTAAATTTCCCTGTAAATATAACTTTAACTAAATCACATTTTATATGTTAAATCCTTTATGCAACATATAAGTTTCTCTGATTTCCATTATTCCTTGTCACGTTATTAAAAATATGGCTTAAAGCCAACAAATGTGAGGTTTTCTAAATTCTTTTTTAAATTATTAATTTGTAACCCAGTTATGGTACTAATTATTCAGAATTAATTGAGGCTTGCTTTGTGGCCCCAGACTTGATTAATTTTTGTAATTCTTGGATGAGTGTTTGATATATCCATACCATATCAGAATAACCTTGATAATTGCTTTTCTCAGAATATCTAAATTCATACTATTTTTCCCCCTGTGAATTCATCAATTAGTGAAATAAATGTGCACTATCAATGACTGGGGATTTGTCAATTTTCCTTACAATTCTGAGTTTTACTTTTTCTATTTTGAAACTGTTTTGTTAGTTATATATGTATTTCTATTTCCTAATGAACTAAACTTTTTTAGATGGTGAATATTTTTATCAAAAAAGATTTTAATCTAAAAATTTGTTTCTAATATTAGTATTTGTAAACTAGCTTTATTCTGACTGATGTTTGCCTGGTATGTATTTTTCCCCTTGTTGTTATGTGCTTTATGATATAATTAGATTTTATGTATTTAATTTCTTCTAATTTTTCTCTTGCACAATTTCTTTCCATTTGTCTGATTGACCAAGCTGTCTTTATTTCATCTTTTTTCCTCTCTACTGTTTCAGATGATTCTGTCTGTGGCTATTCTTTTGCAATTACTATCTTTGATATTATAACAAGTGCTAACTTCTAAATATTTCTGCTTTTTTCCTGGAATCTCTCTTCCCCTATTTTTTTTGTTACTCATCCTTCCAAAGTTAGCCCAAAGGCCACCTCCTCAACGATGCCTGTTCTGACTCCCCAGACTAAATCAGACACCCCTAAACTTGTCTTTCATAGCACTTTACCAGGGCTTATGCCACCATACTTGTGAAATCAGTCATTGACCCCTACCTTGCTTAATTCCTGTAAAGGCTGTAACGCCTGAAAGGGTAGGCATTGGCTGTGTTGCTCTCTATTCTCCTCCTAAGGTTCAGCCCAGTGCCAGAACATGCCAGGCAACAGACTACGTTGAAGGCAGGAAGGCAACAGAGGGAGGGAGAGAAGGCTGCGTGGGTGGTGATGCTGAGAGACAAACCCACAGGGATGCTGACCCTGGGAGAGTCGCACACTGCCGTCATTTAGGAATCACATTCTCCTGCGAAAACCAAAACAGAGACAATGATGGACAAAAATGGGAAATTCACTTCTTTTTCATGTTATGAAGTCTGGAGGCAGAAGTCCTGGCTTAATAAGGGGGCTCCATAAAGTCAAGGAGGTCTCAGGCATTTTCCCCTCCTCCACCTCTGTTATCCTTGCCTGAAGGACTCAGGCATTTCCCCTCCTCCACCTCTGTTATCCTTGCCTGCAGCATGCTAAGTTGCTTCAGTCATTTCTGATTCTTTGTGACCCTGTGGACTACATCCTGCCAGGCTCCTCTGTTCATGGGATTCCCCATTCGAGAATACTGGAGTGGGTTGCCATTCCTGTCTCCAGGGGATCTTCCTGACCCAGGGGTCAAACTCTGGTCTCCTGCATTACTGATGGATTCTTCATCATCTGAGCCACCAGGGACACCCTTACTACCCTTAGCTCATGGCTCAGATCCTGAGATTATGAGTCCAAGATGGTAGCTGGAATTTCAACCATTATAATCAAGTTCCAGGCAGGAATCTGGAAATGGGAAGGAAGGGCAAGAAAGAGCATGCCCAGTTAGTTGTTGCCTCTCTTAGGAAGCCTTTGGAATTTCATGCACTTATATCTTACTCATCATGGCTAAGTTCCATGGTCAAACCTAGATGCAAGGAAAACAATTTTTTTCCAAAGCCAAGACGATTGCAATTTAAATATAATTGTGGGGGGTGTCCTGTGTTACTAAGGCTGATGGGAGTAGGGGCTGATGGAAGTAGGGGTGGTGTTTGTAGGTGATCATTGCGGTACAGTGATGTAGACTAGGGGTGACAGGGAGACTGGTAAGAGGAGAGAAAGAAACTGACATTCTGAATTAAGGCAACAACAGGGGAACAGAAAGGAGGGTCTGAAATGAGATTTGACAGACGGTGCGACAGGGTTCTTAACAGTTCATCTTCTCACTGCGTTGCTCCAGGAGACACTTTGCCTATTGGTATAATTTCGCTTAGTAGAGAGGCTTTTCACTGAACTCAAGGTCATTATGAGTTGATCTCCCTGGTAAATGCTGGAATAAACGAAGACTAATTTGTGCAGGATGAGTACTCTCTTCGAAAATGTTTTTCCAAATGTACTTATTTCCTCTGAAAGCTCTATTTCCAAAGACAGATGAATATAGAGGACAATGATTAATAAGTACAAACATAATTTTTTAAAAAATATAGTCATTCTTTGCATATAGATACTCAACATATATATAAGGTTCAAGGTCAGAAAATGACACACAGGGGTGCTTTATCTCCATGTTGCAAACAAATTGCATTCCTCTAGGTAGTCCCCAAATCTTTGAAATTTTGCATTTTTTTCCCTTTCCCCATATGATACTTAAAAAGATGACTTGAGGTATTTTGAGCACACTGATTTTATTTTAAGGAAACTGGGATGCTAGAAAAATACATACATCTAGACATTTAACCATCAACACCAGGAAAAATACTATCAGATTTCCAGAATACTTTGTTCTTCTGGATACACAGTTGAAGTAAAAACACATCTTTTATTAATAGGCCCTTATTAAAAGTGAGATTAATTGCTGAGATTATGTGAGATCAATTTTCCTAAGTAAAAAATAAGGGAGCATTTCTTACTGAATATGCGCTCGGGTTGCTGTACCCTTGAGTTCTTGCTAAAGTTCTTGGTGGGTAGGATTTAGCCAGGCTGCTCCTTCGAAAGTGGCTGTGAGGGGTGGGAAGGTGGTTTTCACCTGTGAAGTGAGTTTAAGAGAGATCACAGGTGAATCAAGCTCACCTGGACGGAGCAAGGCCACGCTGCTCTGTGCTGACCTGCACTGAACAACTGGCAGTGGCGGAGCACATTCCCTGACCAGGGAAAGCTCAGAGCAGCGGGTGGAAACTGAGACAGCAGGAAGGGGCCAGGATGGAATGTTCAGGAGACTGGCAGAGCCCTGGTGCCTACCTGGTGGGCCAGGTCCTCCCAGTTACGGTCCAGGAACCTGCACTTTGTCCCACGCTCATTCTCAGATGTGCCTTAACTATTTTTTCTATTCTGTTCTAGTTTGGGAGCTACTTTTTAGAATAAAGCGGGTCTGCTTACCTCTGCCAGGGGAGTGGGCTGCTGCACTAAAAGGGGCATGAGCGTTTCTTGGAGTTAAAACAAAAAAGAAAGGAAAAAAAAAAGCTAAAGATTTTCTGGTGAAGCTCAAGGGATGTGATTAGGAGCTGACGGCTCCCTGAGCTCTCCTTTCTCGGTGATTCAGTCACCTGCAACTGTAATTGTGAGTCTTCTAAATATTTAAAATTGCTGAACAAAACACAGCACCAGGTAACTTTAGTGATGCATAAAACTCCCTATCTTTCTCTCAATGTTTGGCTATTTTAAGAAAAAACAACAAGCTAATGGGGTTGATCAGATGATCTAGTCATTTTTTCAATTTCTCAATGCCATGGGCCTAAAGGAAGCAAAACGGGATGAAAAGAGAACACTTGTGGTTGGTGGCTGTAACGTGTTCCCTGTTCATCGGTAGGAAAATCCAGTTATGATGGAAACGTCTAGAACCACAGTTTCTGTGGTCAGGTTTTTCCTGATCTGGATACAATCTCATTGCATTGTTAGGATCACAGACAGCAAGGTTTCCTGTTAAGGTCACTTCTGACCCACAGCAGCACGGCAGTCTCCTCTGGACGATGTTCTCTGCCACCCTCTCCTGGCTCTTCAGCTGAGGTGGCAGTTTAACCATGAGGCTGAAATTCAAACACAAGGGAGGAAGGTAAAGACAAGACAAAATCAGTTATTTGTTTCAGAGATATAAGAGACTCCTCCCATTTCCATGCAGAAACTGAGGTGAATCAGGAAATGGATGGCGTTTTTCAAATCACATGAATCAGCGCCCCAGAATTCATCATTTTCACCAAGTGTTTGGTTGGTCTTTTCATTCCTTTACATTATGGCTCACCTAATACAGTTTAAAATCACTGCAGATGGTGATTGCAGCCATGAAATTATAAGACGCTTGCTCCTTGAAAGGAGCGTTATGACCAACCTAGACAGCATATTCAAAAGCAGAGACATTACTTTGCCAACAAAGGTCCGCCTAGTCAAGGCTATGGTTTTTCCTGTGGTCATGTATGGATGTGAGAGTTGGACTGTTAAGAAAGCTGAGCACCGAAAAATTGATGCTTTTGAACTGTGGTGTTGGAGAAGACTCTTGAGAGTCCCTTGGGCTGCAAGGAGATCCAGCCAGTCCATGCTAAAGGAGATCAGCCCTGGGTGTTCATTGGAAGCTGAAGCTCCAATACTTTGGCTACCTCATGTGAAGAGTTGACTCACTAGAAAAGACTCTGATGCTGGGAGGAATTGGGGGCAGGAGAAGGGGACGACAGAAGGTGAGATGGCTGGATGGCATTACCGACTCGATGGGCATGAGTTTGAGTGAACTCTGGGAGTTGGTGATGGATAGGGAGGCCTGGTGTGCTGTGATTCATGGGGTCGCAAAGAGTCGGACACGGCTGAGTGACTGAACTGAACTGAATACAGTTTAGGGAGACCTCCGATTTTATGTTTAAAAGAAGATAACTAAACACTTTCATTTTGAAATGATTCCCTCTAGTTTTGACTGCGATGAGAAGCAGCTTAATGTCACATGAGATTCAGCTAAGACTTATCAAAGGAAAAAAAAAATAAGAAATTGCATTTGGGAAAAGAACACACCCGGGGATTCTTTTAAATGAGTTTTGCTGTAGAGAGCCTACTTCCGTGCAGGGCCTTGGGTGAATATTCCACTTGTACCAGTTTCTTTTTCTGTAATGTTTACAAAGGATGTATGTGCCTGCAGGTTTGTTTAAGCTTCTGACAAGACTATAGCTCAGAAAAGTTCAAGAACTTTCTCCAGGTTGCAAGGTAGATCATGACTTCAGTTGAGTTCCATTTAGCTTTAAAGGTGCATCCGAAATTATTATTTGGTTTCTCCTGGTCCTCATTCTTAGTATTCATTTATTTATAATTCATTATCACTAAAAATACATATTTTAACAACACTTTGGTGTAGTCTGTAGGTCCCTGTCAAATTGACTCTCCCCACCCCCACCCCACCAGGATGCCACAGACACATACCCATGGGCTCCTCTAGCTGCCCAGTCAGTAAAGAATCAGCCTGCCACGCAGGAGACCCGGGTTCAGTTCCTGGACTGGACAGATCCCCTGGAGACGGGAATGGCTACCCACCCCAGTATTCTTGCCTGGAGAATCCCATGGAGAGCCTGGTGGGCTACACAAAGTCCCCGGGGTCTCAAAGAGTCGGAAACAGCTGAGTGAATAACACTTTCACCACTTCCACAGACTTACATAAAGTCACATAATTTATCGAGTTACATGTTATCAGCCCTCTTTGGGTGATACTTCCTTCTCCCTGCTTAGCCCTCTATATGCCGAGATTTATTTATTTATTTATCTTTAAATGCCTTTAACTGTAGCGTTGAGGGGCAAAGGACAAGGAGCAGTTAAACACGTCGGATTCTAGTTTCTGTCTCCCTTTGCCCCGGCAGCTGGAGGATCCAAGGTCCACAGAGCCACCCTTGGATGGTGTCAGGTGTGAGGCTGGGTTCTCCTTCCCCTCCCTCCAGCCGGGAGCAGAGCCGCCTGGCTTGACCTTGGCCAGCCTCCGCCCTCCCCAGGAAGCACTCTTGGGTCTCCCTGCCACGTTGGCAGGAGAATCAGAATGTCGGGAATGGAGCTGGTGCCCCACGTGCCCAGCACAGAAGGAGACCTGCTAAGCTTTTCCTGAAGGCCCCAGGAGTCCAGCAGCTGCCGGGCACCTGGCTGAGTGCCTTCGGCACAACCCCGGGGAAGAAAGCATCTCAGACGCCCGCCCAGCTACTGACATTTCCTCCGGACATCTTAAGGAAATCCGAGTGAGGCCCTAAGTTGTATCTCCAACCGCTCCATCACCGGCCCTACAGAGACTGGAGATTTCAGTCTGGGCTGGGCTTCCACGGAAACCCGCGGGACTGCTTTAATTCTTTTATTAAAAAAAATTTTCTAGAAAATGAAGATACATCAATGTCAGTTTGTTTTTCTGTTGTCTTTCTCCTAGATCTATGTGGCTACTCCGGGAGCCGGGACACTTCCAGCCAGCGACGGCTTCTTTGTCTTTATAGATGAACCCAGGGGCAGAGTTCAGGGCCCGAGCGGCCACCTGGCCACTGTCGCTGCAGTACAAGGGCCACGGTGGGGCGTTCAAGAATTTCCTCACCCCAGGGAAGCTTCAAAGCCACGCTCTGAAGCCCAGTTGGAGAGAAAAGGGCCCGGAGAGGCTGTCCCCCACCCCCATCCAGCAAGGTTAGGCACAGCCCTTCAGCGTTCCCTCCCAAAGTTTTGCAACCAAGTACCAACACACTTTTTTTCCCCCAACAAATTCCAGAAGTCTTGAAAGGTATTCTGCTTTTCAAATACGAATCTTTTTCGCCTGAGTACTCGCTCAATAAAGGCGAAAGAACCGGCCGAAGTGCAACAAGTAATATTTGCCCCATAACTGGACGAGAAGACTGTCCATCTGGGTCATTATCCTCTCTTAACACNAGTGCCAGAACATGCCAGGCAACAGACTACGTTGAAGGCAGGAAGGCAACAGAGGGAGGGAGAGAAGGCTGCGTGGGTGGTGATGCTGAGAGACAAACCCACAGGGATGCTGACCCTGGGAGAGTCGCACACTGCCGTCATTTAGGAATCACATTCTCCTGCGAAAACCAAAACAGAGACAATGATGGACAAAAATGGGAAATTCACTTCTTTTTCATGTTATGAAGTCTGGAGGCAGAAGTCCTGGCTTAATAAGGGGGCTCCATAAAGTCAAGGAGGACTCAGGCATTTTCCCCTCCTCCACCTCTGTTATCCTTGCCTGCAGCATGCTAAGTTGCTTCAGTCATTTCTGATTCTTTGTGACCCTGTGGACTACATCCTGCCAGGCTCCTCTGTTCATGGGATTCCCCATTCGAGAATACTGGAGTGGGTTGCCATTCCTGTCTCCAGGGGATCTTCCTGACCCAGGGGTCAAACTCTGGTTTCCTGCATTACTGATGGATTCTTTATCATCTGAGCCACCAGGGACACCCTTACTACCCTTAGCTCAAGGCTCAGATCCTGAGATTATGAGTCCAAGATGGTAGCTGGAATTTCAACCATTACAATCAAGTTCCAGGCAGGAATCTGGAAATGGGAAGGAAGGGCAAGAAAGAGCATGCCCAGTTAGTTGTTGCCTCTCTTAGGAAGCCTTTGGAATTTCATGCACTTATATCTTACTCATCATGGCTAAGTTCCATGGTCAAACCTAGATGCAAGGAAAACAATTTTTTTCCAAAGCCAAGACGATTGCAATTTAAATATAATTGTGAGGGGTGTCCTGTGTTACTAAGGCTGATGGGAGTAGGGGCTGATGGAAGTAGGGGTGGTGTTTGTAGGTGATCATTGCGGTACAGTGATGTAGACTAGGGGTGACAGGGAGACTGGTAAGAGGAGAGAAAGAAACTGACATTCTGAATTAAGGCAACAACAGGGGAACAGAAAGGAGGGTCTGAAATGAGATTTGACAGACGGTGCGACAGGGTTCTTAACAGTTCATCTTCTCACTGCGTTGCTCCAGGAGACACTTTGCCTATTGGTATAATTTCGCTTAGTAGAGAGGCTTTTCACTGAACTCAAGGTCATTATGAGTTGATCTCCCTGGTAAATGCTGGAATAAACGAAGACTAATTTGTGTAGGATGAGTACTCTCTTCGAAAATGTTTTTCCAAATGTACTTATTTCCTCTGAAAGCTCTATTTCCAAAGACAGATGAATATAGAGGACAATGATTAATAAGTACAAACATAATTTTTTAAAAAATATAGTCATTCTTTGCATATAGATACTCAACATATATATAAGGTTTAAGGTCAGAAAATGACACACAGGGGTGCTTTATCTCCATGTTGCAAACAAATTGCATTCCTCTAGGTAGTCCCCAAATCTTTGAAATTTTGCATTTTTTTCCCTTTCCCCATATGATACTTAAAAAGATGACTTGAGGTATTTTGAGCACACTGATTTTATTTTAAGGAAACTGGGATGCTAGAAAAATACATACATCTAGACATTTAACCATCAACACCAGGAAAAATACTATCAGATTTCCAGAATACTTTGTTCTTCTGGATACACAGTTGAAGTAAAAACACATCTTTTATTAATAGGCCCTTATTAAAAGTGAGATTAATTGCTGAGATTATGTGAGATCAATTTTCCTAAGTAAAAAATAAGGGAGCATTTCTTACTGAATATGCGCTCGGGTTGCTGTACCCTTGAGTTCTTGCTAAAGTTCTTGGTGGGTAGGATTTAGCCAGGCTGCTCCTTCGAAAGTGGCTGTGAGGGGTGGGAAGGTGGTTTTCACCTGTGAAGTGAGTTTAAGAGAGATCACAGGTGAATCAAGCTCACCTGGACGGAGCAAGGCCACGTTGCTCTGTGCTGACCTGCACTGAACAACTGGCAGTGGCGGAGCACATTCCCTGACCAGGGAAAGCTCAGAGCAGCGGGTGGAAACTGAGACAGCAGGAAGGGGCCAGGATGGAATGTTCAGGAGACTGGCAGAGCCCTGGTGCCTACCTGGTGGGCCAGGTCCTCCCAGTTACGGTCCAGGAACCTGCACTTTGTCCCACGCTCATTCTCAGATGTGCCTTAACTATTCTTTCTATTCTGTTCTAGTTTGGGAGCTACTTTTTAGAATAAAGCGGGTCTGCTTACCTCTGCCAGGGGAGTGGGCTGCTGCACTAAAAGGGGCATGAGCGTTTCTTGGAGTTAAAACAAAAAAGAAAGGAAAAAAAAAAGCTAAAGATTTTCTGGTGAAGCTCAAGGGATGTGATTAGGAGCTGACGGCTCCCTGAGCTCTCCTTTCTCGGTGATTCAGTCACCTGCAACTGTAATTGTGAGTCTTCTAAATATTTAAAATTGCTGAACAAAACACAGCACCAGGTAACTTTAGTGATGCATAAAACTCCCTATCTTTCTCTCAATGTTTGGCTATTTTAAGAAAAAACAACAAGCTAATGGGGTTGATCAGATGATCTAGTCATTTTTTCAATTTCTCAATGCCATGGGCCTAAAGGAAGCAAAACGGGATGAAAAGAGAACACTTGTGGTTGGTGGCTGTAACGTGTTCCCTGTTCATCGGTAGGAAAATCCAGTTATGATGGAAACGTCTAGAACCACAGTTTCTGTGGTCAGGTTTTTCCTGATCTGGATACAATCTCATTGCATTGTTAGGATCACAGACAGCAAGGTTTCCTGTTAAGGTCACTTCTGACCCACAGCAGCACGGCAGTCTCCTCTGGACGATGTTCTCTGCCACCCTCTCCTGGCTCTTCAGCTGAGGTGGCAGTTTAACCATGAGGCTGAAATTCAAACACAAGGGAGGAAGGTAAAGACAAGACAAAATCAGTTATTTGTTTCAGAGATATAAGAGACTCCTCCCATTTCCATGCAGAAACTGAGGTGAATCAGGAAATGGATGGCGTTTTTCAAATCACATGAATCAGCGCCCCAGAATTCATCATTTTCACCAAGTGTTTGGTTGGTCTTTTCATTCCTTTACATTATGGCTCACCTAATACAGTTTAAAATCACTGCAGATGGTGATTGCAGCCATGAAATTATAAGACGCTTGCTCCTTGAAAGGAGCGTTATGACCAACCTAGACAGCATATTCAAAAGCAGAGACATTACTTTGCCAACAAAGGTCCGCCTAGTCAAGGCTATGGTTTTTCCTGTGGTCATGTATGGATGTGAGAGTTGGACTGTTAAGAAAGCTGAGCACCGAAAAATTGATGCTTTTGAACTGTGGTGTTGGAGAAGACTCTTGAGAGTCCCTTGGGCTGCAAGGAGATCCAGCCAGTCCATGCTAAAGGAGATCAGCCCTGGGTGTTCATTGGAAGCTGAAGCTCCAATACTTTGGCTACCTCATGTGAAGAGTTGACTCACTAGAAAAGACTCTGATGCTGGGAGGAATTGGGGGCAGGAGAAGGGGACGACAGAAGGTGAGATGGCTGGATGGCATTACCGACTCGATGGGCATGAGTTTGAGTGAACTCTGGGAGTTGGTGATGGATAGGGAGGCCTGGTGTGCTGTGATTCATGGGGTCGCAAAGAGTCGGACACGGCTGAGTGACTGAACTGAACTGAATACAGTTTAGGGAGACCTCCGATTTTATGTTTAAAAGAAGATAACTAAACACTTTCATTTTGAAATGATTCCCTCTAGTTTTGACTGCGATGAGAAGCAGCTTAATGTCACATGAGATTCAGCTAAGACTTATCAAAGGAAAAAAAAAATAAGAAATTGCATTTGGGAAAAGAACACACCCGGGGATTCTTTTAAATGAGTTTTGCTGTAGAGAGCCTACTTCCGTGCAGGGCCTTGGGTGAATATTCCACTTGTACCAGTTTCTTTTTCTGTAATGTTTACAAAGGATGTATGTGCCTGCAGGTTTGTTTAAGCTTCTGACAAGACTATAGCTCAGAAAAGTTCAAGAACTTTCTCCAGGTTGCAAGGTAGATCATGACTTCAGTTGAGTTCCATTTAGCTTTAAAGGTGCATCCGAAATTATTATTTGGTTTCTCCTGGTCCTCATTCTTAGTATTCATTTATTTATAATTCATTATCACTAAAAATACATATTTTAACAACACTTTGGTGTAGTCTGTAGGTCCCTGTCAAATTGACTCTCCCCACCCCCACCCCACCAGGATGCCACAGACACATACCCATGGGCTCCTCTAGCTGCCCAGTCAGTAAAGAATCAGCCTGCCACGCAGGAGACCCGGGTTCAGTTCCTGGACTGGACAGATCCCCTGGAGACGGGAATGGCTACCCACCCCAGTATTCTTGCCTGGAGAATCCCATGGAGAGCCTGGTGGGCTACACAAAGTCCCCGGGGTCTCAAAGAGTCGGAAACAGCTGAGTGAATAACACTTTCACCACTTCCACAGACTTACATAAAGTCACATAATTTATCGAGTTACATGTTATCAGCCCTCTTTGGGTGATACTTCCTTCTCCCTGCTTAGCCCTCTATATGCCGAGATTTATTTATTTATTTATTTTAAAATGCCTTTAACTGTAGCGTTGAGGGGCAAAGGACAAGGAGCAGTTAAACACGTCGGATTCTAGTTTCTGTCTCCCTTTGCCCCGGCAGCTGGAGGATCCAAGGTCCACAGAGCCACCCTTGGATGGTGTCAGGTGTGAGGCTGGGTTCTCCTTCCCCTCCCTCCAGCCGGGAGCAGAGCCGCCTGGCTTGACCTTGGCCAGCCTCCGCCCTCCCCAGGAAGCACTCTTGGGTCTCCCTGCCACGTTGGCAGGAGAATCAGAATGTCGGGAATGGAGCTGGTGCCCCACGTGCCCAGCACAGAAGGTGACCTGCTAAGCTTTTCCTGAAGGCCCCAGGAGTCCAGCAGCTGCCGGGCACCTGGCTGAGTGCCTCCGGCACAACCCCGGGGAAGAAAGCATCTCAGACGCCCGCCCAGCTACTGACATTTCCTCCGGACATCTTAAGGAAATCCGAGTGAGGCCCTAAGTTGTATCTCCAACCGCTCCATCACCGGCCCTACAGAGACTGGAGATTTCAGTCTGGGCTGGGCTTCCACGGAAACCCGCGGGACTGCTTTAATTCTTTTATTAAAAAAAATTTTCTAGAAAATGAAGATACATCAATNGAGTGAGGCCCTAAGTTGTATCTCCAACCGCTCCATCACCGGCCCTACAGAGACTGGAGATTTCAGGCTGGGCTGGGCTTCCACGGAAACCCGCGGGACTGCTTTAATTCTTTTATTAAAAAAAATTTTCTAGAAAATGAAGATACATCAATGTCAGTTTGTTTTTCTGTTGTCTTTCTCCTAGATCTATGTGGCTACTCCGGGAGCCGGGACACTTCCAGCCAGCGACGGCTTCTTTGTCTTTATAGATGAACCCAGGGGCAGAGTTCAGGGCCCGAGCGGCCACCTGGCCACTGTCGCTGCAGTACAAGGGCCACGGTGGGGCGTTCAAGAATTTCCTCACCCCAGGGAAGCTTCAAAGCCACGCTCTGAAGCCCAGTTGGAGAGAAAAGGGCCCGGAGAGACTGTCCCCCACCCCCATCCAGCAAGGTTAGGCACAGCCCTTCAGCGTTCCCTCCCAAAGTTTTGCAACCAAGACCAACACACTTTTTTTTTCCCCCAACAAATTCCAGAAGTCTTGAAAGGTATTCTGCTTTTCAACTACGAATCTTTTTCGCCTGAGTACTCGCTCAATAAAGGCGAAAGAACCGGCCGAAGTGCAACAAGTAATATTTGCCCCATAACTGGACGAGAAGACTGTCCATCTGGGTCATTATCCTCTCTTAACACGCAGCCCGGCCACTCGGGGATTCCCCTGGCCCGCTTCCCTGGNTGAATGAACTCTTGATATGGGCTGCACTGAGTGTGAACTTTAAAACATGCTTTGTGAAGGAAGTCAGTCCCGAAAGACCGCGTGTGGTGATTCCTTTTATGTGAAATGTCTAGAACAGGTAAACCTGTGAAAACAGAAAGCAGATTCGAAGTTATCTGGGACTGGGGCTGGGGATTGGAAGAAACTGCTAATGGGCAGCTGGGGTTTTTCAGGGAGATGGAAATATTCTAAAACTGGATAATTGGGACAGGCATACAACATGTGCATTTACTTAAATATCATCGAATTGTACACAAATGGTGTGTAATCTTTGCTTCAGTGAAGTGGTGTAGTTCCAGCTTGCTGCTGCTAAGTCGCTTCAGTCTTGTCCGACTCTGTACGACCCCATAGATGGCAGCCCATGAGGCTCCCCTGCCCCNTTTAGATCTGCCGTAAAACTTTACCGATTGTAAAGCTGAGAACATTGTTTGTAACTGGTGCGGCATAAAGCAAAAATAATCCCTTGGGATGCTAACCTCCCTTTGTTCAATGGACGTTGCCATGAAGCCATTGTTCGTGCCAGTTGACGTGCAAGTCGGAATGGGAGGAGAAGTTGCTTCTGAGACACCCATCAAGTCAGTTCCTTGGTATGTGCTAGCTGTGAACTTGACTTTGGGAGACTTAGTTCTGGGAAAACTGGGAGGAATAGTTACCAGGAGCCTGGGCTCTGATAGACTGCTTGCTTAACTGAGCAGGGCACTTAGGATGGCAGTGGAGAGGTCCCCAGGGGAAAACCCGCCCACTGGGCTGGAGTGATGTTGGCGGTGGTGGCCGGCTTCCAGGCCATCTGGTGAGGGGTGGTGAGGGCAGGCCCCAAGTTTGGGCCTGGAGAACAGGTTGAGAGGGCAATCTTGATGCAACGAGAGAAGCAAGCCAGCCGGACTGGCTGCCCGCCAGGTGTGGGTACCATGCTGGCAGGTGGTTGCTGCTAATGTGCAGGAAGAGCCAGGGGGCCCCAGCCCTGCAGTGGGCTGGAATCTGTTCCTGGTTGGGGGTATGAGCGCCTGAGCTCATCCAAGCACCCGGTGTGATCCTGGCCCCGCCGACATGACTTAGTCCCACCACTGTCTCCTCTTCCTGACCCCAGCCCTTTTGACCTTTGTGTGTTCTCTTCCTTCTGCTTGGAAAGCTTCCCCCGCCGCCCCACCCACCACTTGCCTGGGCAGCTCATGGCTTCCAGATCTGGCCTCTCGCAGGGCTTTCACTCACGTATCCCATCTTCAGAAAGGCATCTTCACATCCTACTGGTTAGGACACCGTCCCCTCCCTCTTTGCTCTCTTCCTCAGCCTCCTCTTTTTCTCTTTGTAGCTTTTTGCTCCAACCCAACATACTATATTGGCTTAAAGTCTTTAACCAACTTTGGAGCTTCAGAGCAAGACAATACTGCCCTTAGTGAATCTGTGTTTAGAAGAGCGCCTGGCACACAGGCTGCCCTGGGTTCAGGTATGTGGTGAGTGAATGAATGGGAAAATGCCTTTATGTGGTATGTAAATAGTACAGTCTGCGATAGTGTCCTGGATA
Source organism: Raphicerus campestris (assembly GCA_006410735.1). Lineage (NCBI taxonomy): Eukaryota > Metazoa > Chordata > Mammalia > Artiodactyla > Bovidae > Raphicerus > Raphicerus campestris. The sequence continues at coordinate 617,261 of SJYW01010380.1, forward strand.
AAAGCTATGGGTTAAAACTTTGGGGGCCAACTGTGGAAGCTAAAAACTATTTAGGTGGAGAAAAGTGTTTTGGATACTCCCAAACTGATTTATTGACATCGTCTTGAAATACAGATGTCTTTGTGAGCCAAGGACTGTGAGCTTCATATTTCCTATCCAGGGCTGTTTGCCCAGTTGTAAATGCTTGTTCAATGAATCCGTGACCTTGCTGGACTGGGAGATTAGCATAAAACACTTTGTGTGTATTCTAATAGTTTATGTATATTAAAACATAAAAAAGTGTAATTCAGGGCTGTTTATTTACTGAGAATAGCAGCCCTTCCCACTGCCGCCCACAGGCACAAAAATTCCAGGCACTGTATTGTATCCTCATGACATTTTCACACATTACAGAGACTTTTTGAAATTCCAGAAAAAGTTTAGAACTGTGGAAGCCTTTCTTCTTGTATTGCTGAGATGAGGCCCATGAGCCCTGTCGTTTAGTTGGATTTATAGATTTAATAAGCTGAAACAGATGAGTGGATAAACAAAGTGTGGTCCAGCCATACAATGGGCTACTATTCAGCAATCAAATGAATGAACTCTTGATATGGGCTGCACTGAGTGTGAACTTTAAAACATGCTTTGTGAAGGAAGTCAGTCCCGAAAGACCACGTGTGGTGATTCCTTTTATGTGAAATGTCTAGAACAGGTAAACCTGTGAAAACAGAAAGCGGATTCGAAGTTATCTGGGATTGGGGCTAGGGATTGGAAGAAACTGCTAATGGGCAGCTGGGGTTTTTCAGGGAGGTGGAAATATTCTAAAACTGGATAATGGGGACAGGCATACAACATGTGCATTTACTTAAATATCATCGAATTGTACACAAATGGTGTGTAATCTTTGCCTCAGTGAAGTGGTGTAGTTCCAGCTTGCTGCTGCTAAGTCACTTCAGTCTTGTCCGACTCTGTGCGACCCCATAGATGGCAGCCCGTGAGGCTCCCCTGCCCCTGGGGTTCTCCAGTCAAGAATACTTAGCATTAGCACCGAAGAAATCCAAAACCTCAAAATGCAAGAGGAACGTAAGATAGTGACAATAATTTATAATGTTCTGAGTGGTTACAATGTACCAAAACATTTTATCCACTTAAAAGAAAAAAGAGTTCTGGGGCATACTCTTTAAAGAGTTCTTTGAACCACCCATGGCCTAAACAAATCCTGGTGTGTTTCCTGGGAACTGTGTCTGTGTTTCCAGGATTTTCACAAAGCCCAGTGCTGACGCCACCAGATGCTGAGTGAGCAGCATCTCTTTGATCCCCAGGCACTTCCTGGGAAGTGTATCAGAGCTGTGATCTCTGTCCTGAAAACAAGCAAACCCAGGTTGTTTCCAGATGAGACCCGGAACCAAGTCAAATCAATTAAACTCATCTAACCCCTGGGCTGCTCAGTGTTTGCTGCAGACCAGTTTCCAGTTGTCTATTGAAGATACTTCTCTTTTGCCAGTTAAGAAAATTTTTTTTGGTGTTATTTATTATTATTATTTTTGGCTGTACTGGGTTTTCATTGTAGTGAACAGGCTTCTCACTGAGGTGGTTTCTCTTGTTGGGGTGCACAGGCTCCGGACATGTGAGCTTCAGTTCAGTCGCTCAGTCATGTCATGTCCAGCTGTTTGCGACCCCATGGACTGCAGCACGCCAGGCTGCCCTGTCCATCACCAACTCCCAGAGTTTACTCAAACTCATGCCCATTGAGTCAGTGATGCCATCCAACCATCTCATCCTCTGTTGTCCCCTTCTCCTCCTGCCTTCAGTCTTTCCCAGCATCAGGGTCTTTTCCATTGAGTCAGTTCTTCACATCAGGTGGCCAAAGTATTGGCTACAATCACAGAAAACTAATCAAGCTGATCAGAGGGACCACAGGATTGTCTACCTCAACGAAACTATGAGCCAGGCCGGGTAGGGCCACCTAAGACAGATGGCTCATGGTGGAGAGTTCTGACAGAACGTGATCCACTGGAGTGGCAAACTGCTTGAGCATTCTTGCCTTGAGAACCCCATGAACAGTATGAAAAGGGCTTCAGTAGCTGTGGCTCATGGGCCCTAGAGCATGGGCTCAGTAGCTGGGGCTCATGGGCTTAGCTGCTTCAAAACATGTGGAATCCTCCCAGACTGGAGATCCAACCCATGTCCCCTGCGTTGGCAGGTAGATTCCTTTCCACAGTGCCACCAGGGAAATCCTCTTCTGCTAGTTTTATTGGCACATGGGCATCGCTCTGGGTGGCGGTGGGGGGTGGTGGAAAATCTTGGAGAACACACCATCTCCTGGTCTCCTTAGAGCTGCCTGCGGTCTGGAACTCCAGAGCATGGCTCTGCTCACCAAAGAACACCGCTTTCCCGGGATGGGGCAAAGTGTGTGGTACCTGTTTCTGTATCCTTGTTCACCTAGCAGAGCATCTGCTTCCGCTGGTGAGGTTACTTCTTTCTAACAGCCAGAGCTGGTGGTAGGATGCAGGTTTTTGAGTGCCCAGAGTTGAAACAGTTAAACTGGAGAGAGCCCTTTTTCCCCATTAGAAGAAGAGTCATTAGAATCGTTTCTGGCTCTTTCCCTTCTGCTTTGACACATTCTGCAGTTAAAGCACAAGCTGAGATTCAGTTATGGGCAGAGGTACATATGAATTGCCTGTGATTTTCTTGCTCTTCGACTGTTGTCCCTGGATGGGAGTGTCTTCAGCTCTTTCCTCTTGTTTATGGCAACTTCCATCTGTTTAGTGCCTGAGAATCCTCTCTGCCTCCTGCCTCGAGGCTTGCTTGGCTCTCTCTTGGGCACCTTACCCTCTCCACACCAGTTGGTTTCCACATGGTGACTTTCCATGGGAGTGTTTACTTTGGCAAAGATGGTCCCGGCTCCAGACACACTGGGCAGGAGATGGCCGGCTTTCAGAGCTCATATGCCTCTTTGCATTAGTGGTGAAGTATTGCTTTCCAGTCCTGGGATGGTTTGGGCAGGTGTTTGTAAAGAACATCTAATTTCTTCAGCCCTTGTAGTGGTCATATGCAGAAATTGAGATGGAAAAGAGTTTTAAATTCTAGGGCAGTAGTTTTATTGACCTCTTACCAGTGTAATTTCTGACTTGCTCATTCTGAGTTTGCTTCCTCCCAAACTGGTAGCCTAACTTACACACAAATTAAGAGTAAAATTTGTAAAATGACCATGTTTTTCTGTTACCAACCCTAAATTATTACTCATCCTTGGTGAGTAGTAAGGAGTTCTTTATGAGATTGCATTAATATTTCCTTCTGCTTATTAGGTGGCAAAGGAGTGGGTGACATTTATATTTTGATGTCACTTTCGGTGGCTTTAATTAGTCAATAAAGTACTGGTTAGGTGGGTACTTTTGGTAGTTATTTTCTTTCATTTGCAATGAGCTAATGTTCATATTTTAAGGGTAACCAGTTAAGCATTCGGAGAAGGCAATGGCACCCCACTCCAGTACTCTTGCTTGGAAAATCCCATGGATGGAGGAGCCTGGTAGGCTGTAGTCCATGAGGTCGCTAAGAGTTGGACACAATTGAGTGACTTCACTTTCACTTTTCACTTTCATGTATTGGAGAAGGAAATGGCAACCCACTCCAGTGTTCTTGCCTGGAGAATCCCAGGGACAGAGGAGCCTGGTAGGAGGCCGTCTATGGGGTCACACAGAGTCGGACACAACTGAAGTGACTTAGCAGCAGCAGCAGCAGTTAAACAATTCAGTTAGAGATTGACTGGTTACATGATGAGAGAAATTTCCATCTTGCCAGGAAAGAGACTTTGTTTGGAAACACAAGGAATAAGAAAAGGATGCCATTTTTCTCTTGATTGAAGACCTCTTTTTAGAATCATTGTTGATTTNCCAGTGTTCTTGCCTGGAGAATCCCAGGGACAGAGGAGCCTGGTAGGAGGCCGTCTATGGGGTCGCACAGAGTCGGACACAACTGAAGCGACTTAGCAGCAGCAGCAGCAGTTAAGCATTCAGTTAAAGAGATTGACTGGTTACATGATGAGAGAAATTTCCATCTTGCCACGACAGAGACTTAGTTTGGAAACACAAGGAATAAGAAAAGGATGCCATTTTTCTCTTGATTGAAGACCTCTTTTTAGAATCATTGTTGATTTGTATTGGATCTGAGAACTGGGGTTGATCGTTGTTAAAGCAAGATGTAGTGTTACATACAGAATCCTGTGAAGACATTGTCCTAAGTGGGAAAAATGTATTAGGCCATTAGTTTTGATGATTTTAAAAATTTTCTCCTAACCATTTCTTTTTCTGAAAAGTGTCCAGATGCTAAGATCAAATCCTCATTTCGGGTAGTCTAGCGTCTACCGGATCCTACCTTTGTTGTGTGGTTGGATCACCGGGAGGAACCTGGAATGTTCACTTCACAGCCTGGAATGTTAGTATTGCAATCTCTTGTGTCTGCTGACACCTCCTCCTGCTGTCCTTGTTCTGAAGTTTAAACTTGAAGGGTTTTTGACAATACATCAGGGAAAGAAAACTTCTTTAATGTTTGAGCTAGAAGTTAAAGTCAGGCATTTTATTTATTAAGTTTAATATTTCTGGGCTGTAAGTAGCGAAGAAAGATCATGTTTGACGNCTCCTAACCATTTCTTTTTCTGAAAAGTGTCCAGATGCTAAGATCAAATCCTCATTTCGGGTAGTCTAGCGTCTACCGGATCCTACCTTTGTTGTGTGGTTGGATCACCGGGAGGAACCTGGAATGTTCACTTCACAGCCTGGAATGTTAGTATTGCAATCCCTTGTGTCTGCTGACACCTCCTCCTGCTGTCCTTGTTCTGCAGTTTAAACTTGAAGGGTTTTTGACAATACATCAGGGAAAGAAAACTTCTTTAATGTTTGAGCTGGAAGTTAAAGTCAGGCATTTTATTTATTAAGTTTAATATTTCTGGGCTGTAAGTAGAGAAGAAAGATCATGTTTGATGGAGCTGGGGTCCAGCCTGCAGATGTTGAAACTTTGCCCGAGGTAAGATGACCAGATGTCCAATGTGGAAAGGAGCTTGCTGGACCGTGGTTTCTTGTTCTTTCTGATGAAAGAAAGAACTGTTGCTCCTCCAGTATCCGCTGATGATCTTTTTATCCCCCCAACCCCGAATCAGAAGGATTCTTCTGCGGGCCCTCTTTATCGTGATCTTTCTCTGGTCAATCTCTCTGCTAACCCAGCTGCCCTTTTAGTAATGCATTTCTTCTTCACCACGAAGTTCTGAGCTGAGCTTGAAACTTCTGATCAGCCCTAAGTTTCTAATAAGGAAGGCCCAGCTCACTCTTTGGCTCTCCTGTCCTGTCAGCTCCTGCCTCCGTGGGAAGGGAGCTGCCAGGCTTTGTCCAGACAGTGGCAGCCTCAGTGCCTGGCTCTAAGCTCCAGGGGTTCCGAGCTGCAGCTGGATGACGATCAGAGGTGTCATCGATGGGCATCCCTTGTAGCTCAGTCCGTAAAGAATCTGCCTGCAACACAGGAGACCCAGGTTTGATTCATGGGTCGGTAAGATCCCCTGAAGAAGGAAATGGCAACCTACTCCAGTTATCTCGCCTGGGGAGTCCCATGGACAGAGGAGCCTGGTGAACTGAAGTCCACGGGGTCGCAAAAGTCGGACATGACTCAGTGACTAAACCATCACCACCACCACCATCGATGGACACACTCTTTCGCTCAGCCTTGTTCCTGGGCTGGTTCATGTTGGCTCATGAGGTCAGTCCTTCTCTAGGTCGGTTATAAGTATGATGGGAATATGGTGGTGACTTAGTTCCCTCCCTTCTTTAGTTTCACGTCTGATGGTGCTCTCGAGCTGGGAGAAACAGGCATCGGCTTATTAGGTGAGAGAAGCCCTTGTGAGAAGGCAGCGGGGGCTTCTCCACCCGCCAGCCTTTC
>SJYW01010380.1:635765-652523 GCA_006410735.1 Raphicerus campestris
GAAACTATGAGCCAGGCCGGGTAGGGCCACCTAAGACAGATGGCTCATGGTGGAGAGTTCTGACAGAACGTGATCCACTGGAGTGGCAAACTGCTTGAGCATTCTTGCCTTGAGAACCCCATGAACAGTATGAAAAGGGCTTCAGTAGCTGTGGCTCATGGGCCCTAGAGCATGGGCTCAGTAGCTGGGGCTCATGGGCTTAGCTGCTTCAAAACATGTGGAATCCTCCCAGACTGGAGATCCAACCCATGTCCCCTGCGTTGGCAGGTAGATTCCTTTCCACAGTGCCACCAGGGAAATCCTCTTCTGCTAGTTTTATTGGCACATGGGCATCGCTCTGGGTGGCGGTGGGGGGTGGTGGAAAATCTTGGAGAACACACCATCTCCTGGTCTCTTTAGAGCTGCCTGCGGTCTGGAACTCCAGAGCATGGCTCTGCTCACCAAAGAACACCGCTTTCCCGGGATGGGGCAAAGTGTGTGGTACCTGTTTCTGTATCCTTGTTCACCTAGCAGAGCATCTGCTTCCGCTGGTGAGGTTACTTCTTTCTAACAGCCAGAGCTGGTGGTAGGATGCAGGTTTTTGAGTGCCCAGAGTTGAAACAGTTAAACTGGAGAGGGCCCTTTTTCCCCATTAGAAGAAGAGTCATTAGAATCGTTTCTGGCTCTTTCCCTTCTGCTTTGACACATTCTGCAGTTAAAGCACAAGCTGAGATTCAGTTATGGGCAGAGGTACATATGAATTGCCTGTGATTTTCTTGCTCTTCGACTGTTGTCCCTGGATGGGAGTGTCTTCAGCTCTTTCCTCTTGTTTATGGCAACTTCCATCTGTTTAGTGCCTGAGAATCCTCTCTGCCTCCTGCCTCGAGGCTTGCTTGGCTCTCTCTTGGGCACCTTACCCTCTCCACACCAGTTGGTTTCCACATGGTGACTTTCCATGGGAGTGTTTACTTTGGCAAAGATGGTCCCGGCTCCAGACACACTGGGCAGGAGATGGCCGGCTTTCAGAGCTCATATGCCTCTTTGCATTAGTGGTGAAGTATTGCTTTCCAGTCCTGGGATGGTTTGGGCAGGTGTTTGTAAAGAACATCTAATTTCTTCAGCCCTTGTAGTGGTCATATGCAGAAATTGAGATGGAAAAGAGTTTTAAATTCTAGGGCAGTAGTTTTATTGACCTCTTACCAGTGTAATTTCTGACTTGCTCATTCTGAGTTTGCTTCCTCCCAAACTGGTAGCCTAACTTACACACAAATTAAGAGTAAAATTTGTAAAATGACCATGTTTTTCTGTTACCAACCCTAAATTATTACTCATCCTTGGTGAGTAGTAAGGAGTTCTTTATGAGATTGCATTAATATTTCCTTCTGCTTATTAGGTGGCAAAGGAGTGGGTGACATTTATATTTTGATGTCACTTTCGGTAGCTCTAATTAGTCAATAAAGTACTGGTTAGGTGGGTACTTTTGGTAGTTATTTTCTTTCATTTGCAATGAGCTAATGTTCTCCATATTTTAAGGGTAACCAGTTAAGCATTCGGAGAAGGCAATGGCACCCCACTCCAGTACTCTTGCTTGGAAAATCCCATGGATGGAGGAGCCTGGTAGGCTGTAGTCCATGAGGTCGCTAAGAGTTGGACACAATTGAGTGACTTCACTTTCACTTTTCACTTTCATGTATTGGAGAAGGAAATGGCAACCCACTCCAGTGTTCTTGCCTGGAGAATCCCAGGGACAGAGGAGCCTGGTAGGAGGCCGTCTATGGGGTCACACAGAGTCGGACACAACTGAAGTGACTTAGCAGCAGCAGCAGCAGTTAAACAATTCAGTTAGAGATTGACTGGTTACATGATGAGAGAAATTTCCATCTTGCCAGGAAAGAGACTTTGTTTGGAAACACAAGGAATAAGAAAAGGATGCCATTTTTCTCTTGATTGAAGACCTCTTTTTAGAATCATTGTTGATTTGTATTGGATCTGAGAACTGGGGTTGATCGTTGTTAAAGCAAGATGTAGTGTTACATACAGAATCCTGTGAAGACATTGTCCTAAGTGGGAAAAATGTATTAGGCCATTAGTTTTGATGATTTTAAAAATTTTCTCCTAACCATTTCTTTTTCTGAAAAGTGTCCAGATGCTAAGATCAAATCCTCATTTCGGGTAGTCTAGCGTCTACCGGATCCTACCTTTGTTGTGTGGTTGGATCACCGGGAGGAACCTGGAATGTTCACTTCACAGCCTGGAATGTTAGTATTGCAATCTCTTGTGTCTGCTGACACCTCCTCCTGCTGTCCTTGTTCTGAAGTTTAAACTTGAAGGGTTTTTGACAATACATCAGGGAAAGAAAACTTCTTTAATGTTTGAGCTAGAAGTTAAAGTCAGGCATTTTATTTATTAAGTTTAATATTTCTGGGCTGTAAGTAGCGAAGAAAGATCATGTTTGACGGAGCTGGGGTCCAGCCTGCAGATGTTGAAACTTTGCCCGAGGTAAGATGACCAGATGTCCAATGTGGAAAGGAGCTTGCTGGACCGTGGTTTCTTGTTCTTTCTGATGAAAGAAAGAACTGTTGCTCCTCCAGTATCCTCTGATGATCTTTTTATCCCCCCCACCCCCAATCAGAGGGATTCTTCTGCGGCCCCTCCTTATCGTGATCTTTCTCTGGTCAGTCTCTCTGCTAACCCAGCTGCCCTTTAAGTAATGCATTTCTTCTTCACCGCGAAGTTCTGAGCTGAGCTTGAAACTTCTGATCAGCCCTAAGTTTCTAATAAGGAAGGCCCAGCTCACTCTTTGGCCCTCCTGTCCTGTCAGCTCCTGCCTCCGTGGGAAGGGAGCTGCCAGGCTTTGTCCAGACAGTGGCAGCCTCAGTGCCTGGCTCTAAGCTCCAGGGGTTCCGAGCTGCAGCTGGATGACGATCAGAGGTGTCATCGATGGACATCCCTTGTAGCTCAGTCCGTAAAGAATCTGCCTGCAACACAGGAGACCCAGGTTTGATTCATGGGTCGGTAAGATCCCCTGAAGAAGGAAATGGCAACCTACTCCAGTTATCTCGCCTGGGGAGTCCCATGGACAGAGGAGCCTGGTGAACTGAAGTCCACGGGGTCGCAAAAGTCGGACATGACTCAGTGACTAAACCATCACCACCACCACCATCGATGGACACACTCTTTCGCTCAGCCTTGTTCCTGGGCTGGTTCATGTTGGCTCATGAGGTCAGTCCTTCTCTAGGTCGGTTATAAGTATGATGGGAATATGGTGGTGACTTAGTTCCCTCCCTTCTTTAGTTNCTTTCGCTCAGCCTTGTTCCTGGGCTGGTTCATGTTGGCTCATGAGGTCAGTCCTTCTCTAGGTCGGTTATAAGTATGATGGGAATATGGTGGTGACTTAGTTCTCTCCCTTCTTTAGTTTCACGTCTGATGGTGCTCTCGAGCTGGGAGAAACAGGCATCGGCTTATTAGGTGAGAGAAGCCCTTGTGAGAAGGCAGCGGGGGCTTCTCCACCCGCCAGCCTTTCATCTTGATGGTGGTGGTTGGAAGCCTTGGAGCTATGACTCTCAAGGTCCTCCCTCCTTTCCACCTGGAACTTTCACTTCCTTGGCCCCTGGTCACAAAGTTGGTGCCAGGAAAAGTGGGGATGCCTGAACATAGGTGTTTGAGGCAACAGTCTTTCCCACTCTGCCTGTCCACCCCTGCTTCCTTTACAGTGCACATCTGAAACCAGTGCAGGACTTCTGTGACTGGGATTTGTGCGGTGGCTGGGGGGAGGCCTGGCGGGGTGGTGTGGAAGGGCCCAGGAGCCCTGTACATCCAGGCAGTGGCTTATTGGCTGTCAAAGCTTTCCAAGCCAACTCCCAAGTCAGGCCTGGAGCCAGATTTACTTTCCATCTGTCAGCTGTGATGGAATTCTTAGGTCCTATTGCCAGCTTGTGAAAAGAAATCATTCAGGAAACTCCAAGCTGGCAAGTAAGAATTGCAAAGGTTCCTTCACTCGAAAGCTGATGCTTGCAAATGTTATTTAACTTTGAACAATTTCTCTGGGCCCACCTGCTGGGGATCCATCTCCCTGAGGTTTGTGTTGGTGCAGAGGAAAGCCCTTGGGGAAGGGCAATGGTAGGCATCTTAGTAGACACGCCCCAGAGATGGTACCGGCTGAAGGACTTTCTGGATGTCTCCACCTCACTCATCCCTGATCCAGGCATTGTTCAGTAAGGTCCATTTCTTTTAAACTCCATGGAGTAAATAACAGTGCTTGGACTTCAGCTGCTAAAACTCTAAAACCCAGTTAGGACTGTAGAGTCAGGTTTCACAGTGGTCAGACCCCCTGCCAATTTAGATACCGTGAAGACACTTTTAAAAAGAGTGTCTGTCAGTGAATTAATTGTTTTTTGAAGGAGGCTCAAGAAAGTCAATGCTTTCAACTTGGACCGTGGCTACAGGGGAGACTGACTTGCTAACCTGGGGAGGAGTAACATACCTTACGTCTTTGATTAGGAAGAAGAGTACTTCCCAGTGTCTACAGAATATTTAAAAAAGGCTTCTTTTTCTCAAATAATGAAAATAATAACAGAAGATCAAGCACTCCAGATACAATTTATTAGTACAGTTGATTTATAATATTTGTTTTTCTCTTTCTGACTTACTTTACCCTGTATGACAGTATCTAGGTCCACGCATATCTTTACCAATGACCCTGTTTCATTTTTTTTCTGGTGAGTATTCCAGTGTATATATGTCCCACATCTTCTTTACCCATCTGGTGATGGACATTTAGGTTGCTTCCTTGTCCTGGCTGTTGTGAATAGCGCTGCCGTGAACGATGGGGTACATGTGTCTTTTTGAATTGTGATTTTTCTCAGGGTACATGCCCAGTTGTGGGATTGCTGAATCCTACGGCAGCTCTATTTTTAGTTTTGTAAGGAACCTACGTACTGCTGTCCCTAGCGGCTATACCAACCTACATTCCCATCAACAGTGTAGGAGGGTTCCCTTTTCTCTACACCTGCTCCAGCATTTATTGTTTGGAGACGTTTTGATGATGGTCATGCTGACCAGTGCAAGGTGATACCTCATTTGGGCCCTGAAAAGTGAAAGTGAAGTCCCTCAGTCACATCTGACTCTTGGTGACCCTGTGGGCTGCAGCCTACCAGGTTCCTCCTCCCATGGGATTTTCCAGGCAGGAGTACTGGAGTGGGTTGCCGTTTCCTTCCCCAGGGGATCTTCCCAACCTAGGAATCGAACCTGGGTCTCCCACATTGCAGGCAGACGCTCTACTGTCTGAGCCACCAGGGAAGACAGTATATGTACTACCATGTGTAAAATAGATAGCTAGTTGCAAGCTTCTGTATAGCACAGGGAACTCAGCTTGGTGTTTGGCAATGACCTAAAAGGGTAAGATCAAGGGGTGGGAGGGAGAATCAGGAGGGAGGGGATATATGTTTACCTACAGCTGATTCACTTCGTTTGTTGTATGGCAGAGACTAACACAGCATTGTAAAGGAATTATTCTCCTATAGAAAAGAACTATATTAGATTTCTTTGTTTGGATTTGTAGATGGGAGTAGTATGAGCTTTGGAGTGACTTTGGGAAAGAACAGGCCAGATAAATATGCTTCATTTGATCTCTGGATCCTGAGTACTTTGGTAATCTTTCAGAAAAAATTGCAGTTTCTCTTCTTGCGGTCAATGATTTTGCTGTTTTACGTTAAGAGGGAAGAGATTATCGTGACCTCTCAGCTAGTGAGTGGATTGGAGGGGAGACTCAGCCAGGTGCACGTCTCATGCCATGCTTTTCCAGAGTTTCACTTAGATCTTTGTCCTCGACCAAAACGCTCAGCTCTGCTGGTGCGTTGGTTTGGGGTCCCCATGATGAAGGGACACAGAATGGAAAAGTCTGCCCCTTGCAGTGGGTCCATTGGCTATGAGCTCACCCCCAGTGGTCTGTCCCTTAGAGCCTCTTTAACTACTGGTGGTAGTGTGTGAACTTTAATCCAACTTTTGGATCTGCCGCTAAATGCCTTCCAGTGGGCTTTTAATTTTTTGTTTTTAAATGAAAAGTGTATGTTCCCAGAAGAACTGGCTTTGGGACCCACATTTTCTGCCTGGAGGTTGTTGGAGACAGGGCTAAGTGGGAAGAATAAAAATCGTGATTGTAGGCTTGGCAAAAACATTGTTGGAGGCTTAGCAAAAATCATCATTAAGAGGCCCAGACAAAGGGCACAATTAGTGCATGGCTGAGGCTGGGCATTGATGTGTGTGGCCCTCAGGGCCCAGTGCCCTTTGTGGTTCTTTAATTGCACTTTTGAGTGAACAACCAGTCTAATTAAGCCATGAAAACTAGTCAAAAGCAGGCTGGGGAAGAATGCTTGCTTGAAAGAGTATGGGAACGCTCGTGTTTATCTCTGTTACTCTTCAGGGGAGTGCTACCCTTTCTACTTTCTTTTTTCTACTGGAGTATAGTTGATTAACAATGTGTTAGTTTCAGGTGTACAGCAAAGTACAGTGAAACAGATACATGTATCTCTTCTTTTTCAAATTCTTCTTTTCTCATTTAGGTCATTACAGAATACTGAGCAGGGTTCTCTGTGCCGTAGGGCATCCCTGGGGACTAGGATGGTAAAGAATCTGCCTGCAATGTGGGAGACCTGGTTTCATTCTGTGGGTTGGGAAGATCCCCTGGAGAAGGGAATGAAATCTACTCGAGTATTCTTGCCTGGAGAATCCCATGGACGGAGGAGCCTGGTGGCTACAGTCCACAGGGTTGCAAAGAGTTGGATGTCACTGAGCATGAGATTTTAAAAAGCCCCCCCGTGAAGCAGACCATCAGCGCCAGTCAGGTTCATTCCTGTATCTTTCCTCTATGTAGGAAGAAAACGATTTGCAGCCGTATTTCTGTCAAAGAGTTAGGCATAAACTTTAAAGAATTGGTTGAAAGCAAAAGGAATTCATATAAAGACATAATTAGAGGTACACATGAAACATAAAATATGCATGTTTGAAATGCTTGACTTTTCTGAGCATTTGGGAGGTTGTTAGCTGTTTCCTTTTCCCACTTCAACTTTCAAATGATTAATGGGATTTGTTTAATTAAATGTTCCACATTTACCTGGAGTGGAGGCCCAGGGAGTGTTCTGAAAATAGTATCAATTGTTTTCTATTGATCTACAATATGCAGTATGGCTTGCTTATCTTGAGAGAAAAGGCATTCAGTTTTATATTAATAATCTCTTTCAGATTATTTAACTGTTAGTTCTAAGGTGAAAAATCTATTTAAAACATCCTCTGGACCTCCTGAAAAATTCTCTGTCATGAAATATTCCTTTACTGCATTCCAGAGGAAGAAGCTAGTTTTAAAAAGAGAAGCACACTTCTGTGGCTACCACAGTATGTTGAAATGTGCCGAGGGGTAGCTGGGCTATTTTTAGCAAGTGCCAACGTATCCTGTGGTGGCTGATGTCCAATGATCCAAAATTAGTCATGGGATCTTGGCCACCACGATGTCTGGGACTCAGCTGATTAGTATGCTCAACATCTTTGAATTGTCAGCCTAAATCTACCACTAGGATTGATTGCTTTGGTCAAACAATACATCATTCTTTGCAGAAAACAAAAGGATTACCTCTCCTTGTGAGCTAAAGGATCAGAAGCCTTGGAATTACAGGCTAGGCAAGGTAGGTACGGAATAAAATTGGGAACACATTCAGGCTTTTGGAAGATGACAGTCTCTTGGTGATGAAGACAGTGAAATACCTAACAGGGACATTTCTATTTTATTCTATTGTTGGGGGCATGAAAAAGAACAGCTGAGATTTTTTTTCGTCTTCTGCTTTGTTTACATAAAAAGAAGGTCAAAGGAGAAGGTTGATGGGGACCCTCAAGGCAGAGAAAGCTTGGTCTTTCATCTGTAGAAAAAAGGGGGGATACAGTTACCTTCTGGAAAAGGTCTCTTCTTACACATGGTGCCCCCAATCATTCTAGAGACAGATGACCAGTTCACTTTGAAAGAATTATATTTACGTTTCCCCATGCCTAGAAAAACGCTTCCTTGTTGAATACACACTCAGCATACAATTATCCTGTGTTGTGTTCATTGATTAGTATTTTTCCCAAAGGTTTTTCTGTTTGCTTGTAAAGTAATCCATAGTTGACAGAGGATGGGCTAATTTTTAATAGCTTTATTCTGACAAATCCTTTCTGTTGTCTTAATTTAAAATGACATGGCAAATGGGAGGTGGATTTGATTCAAAGGAAGGGAAATGCACTTGGTTGGAGCACAGTGTCTTATGTGTTGACTATCGATTGCCTTCTAATTGATATAACCGTTCCATAGGATTCCAGAATTTAAAGGACACAGTTGAAACTGTCCACTGTGTCTCTCTGTCTGCAAGCAGGGCCCGTTCTGAACCCTCATGGACAAATCATGATCTATTATGTTCTTAAAGAGGGAGGTACCTTGGGGCTTCTGCTGTAACTCGGTCCATTGGTTTTCACTGTGGTCCAACTCCAGAGGAGCACTGGGTGAAGGGTGACATTTGGTCATCCAAGAAGTGTTTTCCAGAAACTTCCTCTCTGTCTGACACCAGGCCCTGCTCTGGGAATACAGTGAGTGTAGGACAGAGAGGGTTTCTGTTCTCTTGGTCCTGGTTTTCCAGTTGGATATTCCTTGCCCTTGCAAGGCTGCCATTTTTCTCTGATGTTCTTTAAGAAAACTTGCAGGATACTTCAAATGCTATTAAACCCTGAGGATTGCCTAGAACCTCTAGCCAGGACGGGGTGACTGTGGATGGAAGGCTTGGGCGTGGGAACATTTGGAACAGCGTGCTCTGGTCTCCAAGCCCTGGCAGAGCTTCCTTCCTTGCACTAGAGGGACCTGAGGGGTTTGGAAGATGCTCTCCTAACACAAACACCTGATGGTACTCATTCCAGGGCCCTGGGGAGGACCCTCCACCTGGGGTGGGGAGATGCACCCATCAGCACAGATGTAGCCCAGACATGTGCCTCCTGATGCTCTCTGGGAGCAGAGAGGGCCTGACACCCAGGAATGCCTTCAGGATGACCAAGGAGGAGATGGAACTGTCCACGGCCTTACCTTTAGGACCTTAGAGAAGTCTGCAGGCATCTCTGTGGGATGGCTCAGAGGTCTTCCTCATCAGGGCTGGAGGTCGAATGATTAGCTCTGTGTATGATTTGGATAAAGGGGTTTATGTCATTGGCTTCAAACGTGGGACAGATTTCTTGGTTTTCTTAGAGACAGAAACCACATAATCCACCTTCACTGCAGGGCTGACATTTCCAGTGTCTAGTGTGCTCTGCAGTCAAGATAAGAAAGGAACCTGACCTTTCCTGAAATAGAAGAGCCTTCGGATGTGGAGAGGGCAATTGGCAATGGAGCAGAGTTAGATAACTTAGCTGCCTAAGACCCACTCCTGCCCAGCCTTCCCAGGGATGCTTGCATGCTCTGCCTATCTCTCTCTGATTTCCTAGCCCCTTAGCATAGCATCCAGGTTTATGAAAACTTCTTCAAAGAGGGATCCCAGCCTGTTGGTCAAGATCCCTAGCTAGACTGTGGTCACTGGAGAGCATCATTTTTCTTTTCCACAAGTCTTCTTCACTGTATCCCAGGAGTTCTCTTTTTCTGAGTTGAGCCATCATTGGTGGTTCTCAGATGTCAGAATGCCAGTGCCTATTTAAATCATTCAGGTTTTGTGCTAGGCTGCTGCATCCACCAGTTCTCCACCCAGGAGAATGAACTCACTCACTTCTCTTTTCTTCCTTTTGTCTTTTACAGAACCCTGAAAGAACAGCACCTTGTGTGGGGATAAATGTGGGTCAATATCTCAGAAATAAAAAAAAGACACTATTATAAAGGAGCCCTTTTCTCCACCCCCACCCTGGGATGTTGAGACTTAAAGAGTTTATCAGTGATGTGTGTTGTTTCCTTTTGGATGGTTCATTTGGATAAAGGTGTTGATGGTATAATTATCCATCAAATTATATGCAGCTGTGAAAGTCTCCAAATGTAAAAAAAATGTGGCTGTTGGTCTTAATCAGAGAAAGCAATGGCATTCCACTCCACTACTCTTGCCTGGAAAATCCCATGGACGGAGGAGCCTAGAAGGTTGCAGCCCATGGGGTCGCTGAGGGTTGGACATGACTGAGCAACTTCACTTTTACTTTTCACTTTCATGCATTGGAGAAGGAAATGGCAACCCACTCCAGTGTTCTTGCCTGGAAAATCCCAGGGATGGGGGAGCCTGGTGGCCTGCCATCTATGGGGTCTCACAGAGTCGGACACGACTGAAACGACTTAGCAGCAGCAGCAGCAGTTGATTAAATGGGAGTATCTGAGCTCTCCTTGGGTCACCTATGATGCTGTGTGAACATGACTTTTTATTTACACATGTGGTGGGGACTTCCCTGGTGGTCCAGTGGTTAAGAATTCACTTGCCAGTTCAGGGGACACAGGTTCAATCCCTGGTCTGGGAAGATCCCACATGCCACAGGGCAACTACTGAAAGTGTCCCCTCGAGCCTGTGCTCTGCAACGGGAGAAGCTACCGCAATGAGAAGCTGCACACCACAACTCGACAAAGACAGAGGGCAGCAACAAAGACCCAGTACAGCCAAAAATAATAAATTAAAAAAAAGTCACAGAGTCTGTCTTTCATGGTGTAGCCCAACACAGCAAAGAATCACCAACTTGCTTTGGATATAATCTCCAGAAACAGTCTCATTTAAGAGAAGCACAAGCTGGAATCAAAACTGCCAGGAGAAATATCAATGATCTCAGAGACGCAGATGACACCACCCTATGGCAGAAAGTGAAGAGGAACTAAAGAGCTTCTTGGTGAAAGTGAAAGAGCAGAGTGAAAAAGCTGGCTTAAAACTCAACATGCAACAAACTAAGATGGCATCCGGTCCCATCACTTCATGGCAAATAGATGGGGAAACAATGGCAACAGTGACAGACTTTACTTTCTTGGGCTCCAAAATCACTGCAGATGGTGACAGCAGCCATGAAATTAAAAGACACTTGCTCCTTGGAAGGAAAGTTACAACAAACCTTCAGTTTAGTTCAGTTCAGTTCAGTTCAGTTGCTCAGTCGTGTCCGACTCTTTGCGACCCCATGAATTGCAGCATGCCAGGCCTCCCTGTCCATCACCAACTCCCGGAGTTCACTCAGACTCGTGTCCATCGAGTCAGTGATGCCATCCAGCTGTCTCATGGCTCAGACGGTAAAGCATCTGCCTACAATGCGGGAGACCCGGCCGGGTTCGATTCTGGGTCGGGAAGATACCCTGGAGAAGGAAATGGCAACCCACTCCAGTAGTCTTGCCTGGAAAATCCCATGGATGGAGAAACATGGTAGGCTACAGTCCATGGGGTTGCAAAGAGTCAGACATGACTGAGCCACAACAAACCTAGACAACATTTTAAAAAGTAGACATTGGGATGACCCAGAGGGATGGTACAGGGAGGGAGGAGGGAGTGGGGTTCAGGATGGGGAACACTGTACACCCATGGCAGATTCATGTTGATGTATGGCAAAACCAATACAATATTGTAAAGTAATTAGCCTCCAATTAAAATAAATGCATTTATATTAAAAAACAAAAAGCAGAGACATTACTTTGCCAACAAAGGTCCCTCTAGTCAAAGCTATGGCTTTTCCAGTAGTCATGTATGGATGTGAGAGTTGGACTATAAAGAAAGCTGAGTGCTGATTAACTGATGCTTTCGAGTTGTGGTGTTGGAGAAGACTCTTGAGAATCCCTTGGAAAGCAAGGGGATCAAACCAGTCAGTGCTCAAGGAAATCAGTCCTGAATATTCATTGGAAGGACTGATTCTGAAGCTGAAACTCCAATACTTTGGCCATCTGATGTGATGAGCTGACTCATTTGAAAAGACCCTGAAGCTGGGAGAGATTGAGCCTAGGAGGAGAAGGGGACAACAGAGGATGAGATGGTTGGATGGCATCACCAACTCAATGGACATGAGTTTGGGTAAGCTCTGGGAGTTGGTGATGGACAGGGAGGCCTGCGTGCTGTGGTCCATGAGGTTGCTAAGAATTGGAAACGAGTGAGCAGCTGAACTGAACTGAAGAGAGCTAGAGAATACGGGGCTCCAGACAGCAAGTGGGGCTTCTGAGTGAAAGCCCCCAGCACGTCTCTCTGTCTACCCGACTAATCTTTTGACTTTGCCTGCTCCTCAGAGGTCGCACTGGCCTTTTGGAGACTATGTGGAGTCTGTTTGAACATGACCCCTTTTGGGTTTTATGGTGGTTTAGTTTCAGATAACTACTCTGAAGGCCACCCTTCCACATGATCCCAGGGAAAGTATAAAAAACTGAGAGTCTGGGTAGTGAAGCAGCAGAAAGAGAAGTTAGCCACACATCAAGTTACCCCCAAAGAACTTTAAAACAATTAACAAAAATTTTTTTTTGACCTCACCAAGTAGCATGTGGAATCTTAGCTCCCCAACCAGAGATCGAACTTGTACCCCTTGCATTGGAATTGTGGCGTCTTCACCCCTGGACTGCAAAGGAAGACCCGCCCCTCCACCCCGACCAGAGAAATTTGATTTCACAATCCCCCTGCCCTGCTTGGTGAAGAACTTTCAAGATTCAGAGTTTCTTGCAAAGGTATCCATGGAATTTTATAAGGATACGAATTCCNCCAGAAACTTCCTCTCTGTCTGACACCAGGCCCTGCTCTGGGAATACAGTGAGTGTAGGACAGAGAGGGTTTCTGTTCTCTTGGTCCTGGTTTTCCAGTTGGATATTCCTTGCCCTTGCAAGGCTGCCATTTTTCTCTGATGTTCTTTAAGAAAACTTGCAGGATACTTCAAATGCTATTAAACCCTGAGGATTGCCTAGAACCTCTAGCCAGGACGGGGTGACTGTGGATGGAAGGCTTGGGCGTGGGAACATTTGGAACAGCGTGCTCTGGTCTCCAAGCCCTGGCAGAGCTTCCTTCCTTGCACTAGAGGGACCTGAGGGGTTTGGAAGATGCTCTCCTAACACAAACACCTGATGGTACTCATTCCAGGGCCCTGGGGAGGACCCTCCACCTGGGGTGGGGAGATGCACCCATCAGCACAGATGTAGCCCAGACATGTGCCTCCTGATGCTCTCTGGGAGCAGAGAGGGCCTGACACCCAGGAATGCCTTCAGGATGACCAAGGAGGAGATGGAACTGTCCACGGCCTTACCTTTAGGACCTTAGAGAAGTCTGCAGGCATCTCTGTGGGATGGCTCAGAGGTCTTCCTCATCAGGGCTGGAGGTCGAATGATTAGCTCTGTGTATGATTTGGATAAAGGGGTTTATGTCATTGGCTTCAAACGTGGGACAGATTTCTTGGTTTTCTTAGAGACAGAAACCACATAATCCACCTTCACTGCAGGGCTGACATTTCCAGTGTCTAGTGTGCTCTGCAGTCAAGATAAGAAAGGAACCTGACCTTTCCTGAAATAGAAGAGCCTTCGGATGTGGAGAGGGCAATTGGCAATGGAGCAGAGTTAGATAACTTAGCTGCCTAAGACCCACTCCTGCCCAGCCTTCCCAGGGATGCTTGCATGCTCTGCCTATCTCTCTCTGATTTCCTAGCCCCTTAGCATAGCATCCAGGTTTATGAAAACTTCTTCAAAGAGGGATCCCAGCCTGTTGGTCAAGATCCCTAGCTAGACTGTGGTCACTGGAGAGCATCATTTTTCTTTTCCACAAGTCTTCTTCACTGTATCCCAGGAGTTCTCTTTTTCTGAGTTGAGCCATCATTGGTGGTTCTCAGATGTCAGAATGCCAGTGCCTATTTAAATCATTCAGGTTTTGTGCTAGGCTGCTGCATCCACCAGTTCTCCACCCAGGAGAATGAACTCACTCACTTCTCTTTTCTTCCTTTTGTCTTTTACAGAACCCTGAAAGAACAGCACCTTGTGTGGGGATAAATGTGGGTCAATATCTCAGAAATAAAAAAAAGACACTATTATAAAGGAGCCCTTTTCTCCACCCCCACCCTGGGATGTTGAGACTTAAAGAGTTTATCAGTGATGTGTGTTGTTTCCTTTTGGATGGTTCATTTGGATAAAGGTGTTGATGGTATAATTATCCATCAAATTATATGCAGCTGTGAAAGTCTCCAAATGTAAAAAAAATGTGGCTGTTGGTCTTAATCAGAGAAAGCAATGGCATTCCACTCCACTACTCTTGCCTGGAAAATCCCATGGACGGAGGAGCCTAGAAGGTTGCAGCCCATGGGGTCGCTGAGGGTTGGACATGACTGAGCAACTTCACTTTTACTTTTCACTTTCATGCATTGGAGAAGGAAATGGCAACCCACTCCAGTGTTCTTGCCTGGAAAATCCCAGGGATGGGGGAGCCTGGTGGCCTGCCATCTATGGGGTCTCACAGAGTCGGACACGACTGAAACGACTTAGCAGCAGCAGCAGCAGTTGATTAAATGGGAGTATCTGAGCTCTCCTTGGGTCACCTATGATGCTGTGTGAACATGACTTTTTATTTACACATGTGGTGGGGACTTCCCTGGTGGTCCAGTGGTTAAGAATTCACTTGCCAGTTCAGGGGACACAGGTTCAATCCCTGGTCTGGGAAGATCCCACATGCCACAGGGCAACTACTGAAAGTGTCCCCTCGAGCCTGTGCTCTGCAACGGGAGAAGCTACCGCAATGAGAAGCTGCACACCACAACTCGACAAAGACAGAGGGCAGCAACAAAGACCCAGTACAGCCAAAAATAATAAATTAAAAAAAAGTCACAGAGTCTGTCTTTCATGGTGTAGCCCAACACAGCAAAGAATCACCAACTTGCTTTGGATATAATCTCCAGAAACAGTCTCATTTAAGAGAAGCACAAGCTGGAATCAAAACTGCCAGGAGAAATATCAATGATCTCAGAGACGCAGATGACACCACCCTATGGCAGAAAGTGAAGAGGAACTAAAGAGCTTCTTGGTGAAAGTGAAAGAGCAGAGTGAAAAAGCTGGCTTAAAACTCAACATGCAACAAACTAAGATGGCATCCGGTCCCATCACTTCATGGCAAATAGATGGGGAAACAATGGCAACAGTGACAGACTTTACTTTCTTGGGCTCCAAAATCACTGCAGATGGTGACAGCAGCCATGAAATTAAAAGACACTTGCTCCTTGGAAGGAAAGTTACAACAAACCTTCAGTTTAGTTCAGTTCAGTTCAGTTCAGTTGCTCAGTCGTGTCCGACTCTTTGCGACCCCATGAATTGCAGCATGCCAGGCCTCCCTGTCCATCACCAACTCCCGGAGTTCACTCAGACTCGTGTCCATCGAGTCAGTGATGCCATCCAGCTGTCTCATGGCTCAGACGGTAAAGCATCTGCCTACAATGCGGGAGACCCGGCCGGGTTCGATTCTGGGTCGGGAAGATACCCTGGAGAAGGAAATGGCAACCCACTCCAGTAGTCTTGCCTGGAAAATCCCATGGATGGAGNCCCCGGCTCAGGCAGTTTCACACCCGAGGCCTGGCTGCTGTCCCTGGATGGGTCCTCAGACTGTGATGCAGCTGACAGCTGCTTGTGCTTTCAGAACTGGAAGGCAGAGTGATGGTGAGAGCCAGAACCATCTGCCTGGAGCTCTACAGCAAGCCTCAGAGCTCCAAATAAGCTGCCCTTCTGCCGCTCCCTGAATTTTCTGGAAGCACCAAGACCTGCAAATATAATTGCCGTGTCTTACAAATTACCTAATGGCAACAACAGCAAAAATACACCCGTGGAATTCCATCAGAGGCGTCTGCACAGCAAAAGAAACCATCAATTCAATGAAACAGACACCTGTGGCGCTGGGAGGAAATATATTTACAAATCACATATCTGATGAGGGGATAGTATCCAAAATATATAAAGAACACTTCAATAGCAAAAAGCCAAGTAATCCAACTTAAAAAATGGATCTGAATAGAGGTCTTTCTAAGGAAGACATACAGATGGCCCACATGAAAGATGCTTAAGATCACTAAGCATCAGGGATATACAAATATAAATAAAAATGAGATAATACCTCATATCCATTAAAATAGCTAGTATCAAAATGACGAGAAATAACAAGTGTTGGTGAGGATGTGGAGAAAAGGGAACTCTTGTGTAGGGGATGTATGTAGCCATTAAGAGAAACAGTATGGAGAGTCCTCAAAAATTTAAAAATAGAACTATCATTTAATCTAGGTATCCCATTTCTGGGTAGTTATCTGTGGGAAAGAAAAGCCCTAATTAGAAAATATACCCACACCCCCACATTTATAGCAGCACTGTTTACAGTAGCCAAGACATGGAAACAAGCTAAATGTTCATTGCTGGATGAATGTGTGAGGAAGATGTGGTGTATGCACACACACGGATGTGTTTCAGCTGCAGAAAAGGAAATCCTGCCATTCATNATTTATAGCAGCACTGTTTACAGTAGCCAAGACATGGAAACAAGCTAAATGTTCATTGCTGGATGAATGTGTGAGGAAGATGTGGTGTATGCACACACACGGATGTGTTTCAGCTGCAGAAAAGGAAATCCTGCCATTCATGACAACATGGATGGCCCTTGAGGACATTATGCTAAGCGAAAAAATTCAGATGAACATATAATACCAAATGATGCCCTTATATGTAGATTCTTAGACAAATGAGCATTACAACACCAAAGCTCACAGAGATCGTATTGTTCTTTGCCAGAGGTGGGGTATGAGGATGGACAAAATTGGCGAAAAGTTTCATAAGGTACAAACTACTAGTTTTTT
>SJYW01010380.1:661632-671757 GCA_006410735.1 Raphicerus campestris
TCTTGATCCCTGTCTCCCGTACAATGTCACGAACCTCATTCCATAGTTCATCAGGCACTCTATCAGATCTAGGCCCTTAAATCTATTTCTCACTTCCACTGTATAATCATAAGGGATTTGATTTAGGTCATACCTGAATGGTCTAGCGGTTTTCCCTACTTTCTTCAACTTCAGTCTGAATTTGGCAATAAGGAGTTCATGATCAGAGCCACAGTCAACTCCTGGTCTTGATTTTGTTGATTGTATAGAGCTTCTCCATCTTTGGCTGCATAGAACATAATCAATCTGATTTCAGTGTTGACCATCTGGTGATGTCCATGTGTAGAGTCTTCTCTTGTGTTGTTGGAAGGGGGTATTTGCTATGACCAATGCATTTTCTTGGCAAAACTCTATTAGTCTTTGCCCTGCTTCATTCTGCATTCCAAAGCCAAATTTGCCTGTTACTCCAGGTGTTTCTTGACTTCCTACTTTAGCATTCCAGTCCCCTATAATGAAAAGGACATCTTTTTTTGGGTGTTAGTTCTAAAAGGTCTTGTAGATCTTCATAAAACCGTTCAACTTCAGCTTCTTCACCGTTACTGGTTGGGGCATAGACTTGGATAACTGTGATATTGAATGGTTTGCCTTGGAAACGAAGAGAGATCATTCTGTCCTTTTTGAGACTGCATCCAAGTACTGCATTTCCGACTCTTTTGTTGACCATGATGGCTACTCCATTTCTTCTGAAGGATTCTTGCCCACAGTAGTAGATATAGTGGTCATGTGAGTTAAATTCACCCATTCCAGTCCATTTTAGTCCAGTTGTTTAAAATGCCCCATAATTCTTGAAAATATAATTACTGCAAATATTGGAATAATTATTCATGCTATAACCCTATAAAGGGCTAAAGGGTAGTTACTCCAAATAATATACTTTTTGCTCTGGATTCATTTATTTCTGAGTTGGCAACTGGACGGAGAAGGCAATGGCAACCCACTCCAGTACTCTTGCCAGGAAGGTCCCAAGGATGGAAGAGCCTGGTAGGCTGCCGTCCACGGGATCGCTAGGAGTCGGACACGACTTCACTTTCACGTTTATGCATAGGAGAAGGAAATGGCAACCCAGTCCAGTATTCTTGCTGGAGAATCCCAGGGACAGGAGAGCCGGGTGGGCTGCCGTCTATGGGGTTGCACAGAGTCGGACACGACTGAAGCGACTTAGCAGCATAAGACTTATTTCCTTAACGTAACGTAACGTACATTTGTCCTGCTGCTGTGGATTCCTGCTTACAGCAAAGAGGTACCATTTCTCTATCTGGTGTTTAGGGAACGTTGACATCTCTGAAGACCTTACCAGACTCGCCGCATTCTGTTTGCACTTTGCCCCAGGGAGGGCTCAGCCGAGGCAGTACCTGAAGCCGGTGGAGGGGCTTTTGTGGTTGTGCCCTTGGGTGCCCCCGGCGTTTGGGTTCCTACAGTCAGCACAGCCACTGTCGTCTAGTGATGGCGTTCCTTTCCCCTTCCGGTTCAGAATACGGGTCTTTCTCAAGACCCAGCTTAAGACTGGGCCCTCAGGGAACACGTTTACATTCATCTTACCTGTTTCTAAACTTCTGTCGTCCTTGCTGTCTCTGCCAGTTTTTTCATCTGTTAGGTTAAGCAAACTTGCCAGAGTTTTCTTCCAAAGGGGCAGTTGGAAAATGCTTTAGGCTTTGGGGACCACGTGATCTCTGTCATAACTGCTTGGTTGTGCTGTTGAAGCATAAAAGCAGCCGTTTTGCAGCAAGCGAAGGAGTGGGCCTGGCTGGGTTTCAATAAAACTTTATTTATACAAACCGGCTGCATTTCAGTAAAACCATACAGACAGGCTGTGGTTCAGATCTATCCATAGGCTGCAATTTTTGATCCCTGGCTTAAACCACTTTTTTATGAGTTTGAGCCACTGGCTTCCCTGGTGGCTCAGATGGTAAAGAATCTGCCTGTAGTGTGGGAGACTTGAGTTTGATCCCTAGGTTGGGAAGATCCTCTGGAGAAGGAAATGGCAACCCACTCCAGTATTCTTGCCTGAGCAATCCCATGGACAGAGGAGCCTGGTGGACTACAATCCATGGGGTTGAAAAGAAGTGGATACGACTTAACTAACACTTAACCCATATGAAATAGCGATTTTTGTAGTTCAGGAAAGATCAGCTATTGGCAGTTTCATAGGATTCCAGCCAGCATATTGTATACTTTGTTGTAAATCTCATTATCCTTTGAATGTCTCATTTCTACTCCAAATACATCTGATTCTTTCTCAGTCTCCTGTTTTTTTTTTTTTTTTTTTTTGTCTCTGTGGCATCCAAATTAAAGCCTGAACTATTTTGGTCATGCAACAAGTACATATTTAGTTCATGACTGATATGCAGAAGCCTAAATTCAAAATACCTTCACTGGAAGAAAATTGATAACATTAGCTATTCTTTTGGTTACCCTCAAGTTTTTTATGTTTATAATTGCTTTAGTAGTAGTTGAAATTTGTTAAGCCTTTATGCTATGACCAAAGGGATTTTCATAATTGTTTTTACTATCTCTTTATTTTCTAGTTGGACCACACCACACCTGATGGCTTACAACATGAGAAATCCATTCTTTCATAGATTTGGGGCTGGCAGTCTGAGATCAGATATCAGCAGGTTTGGTTCCTTCCGAGGCTTCAGTAGATAAACTGGCTCATGTATCCTTCCTAGCTTCCTGGCCGTGGTTTCTTACAGTCCTTGCTGTGTCTCAGCTGGTAGACCCATTTCCCCAAGCCCTTCCTCAGTCGTCACGCGGCCTTCGCCCTGTGTGTATTCCTCTGTCTCTTCTTATGAGGACACCAGTCATTGAATTAGGGCCCACTCTCATCCAGAAAGATCTCATTTTTAAAAATAATTTAATTTTTTAAATTGGAGTTTAGTTGCTTTACAATGTTGTGTTAGCTTTTGCTGTCCAGCAAAATGAATTGTCTGTATGTTTATATATGTCCTATTTCTTTTTAAAATTTTCCTTCCATGTAGGTTTCCAGAGAGCACTGAATAGAATTCCTTGTGCTAGACAGTAAGTCCTAATTATTTATCTATTTTATGTGTTTGTGCATGCTAAGTTGCTTTAGTTCAGTTCAGTTCAGTCGCTCAGTTGTGTCTAACTCTTTGTGACCTCATGAACTGTAGCAAGCCAGGCCTTCCTGTCCATCACCAACTCCCAGAGTTCACCCAAACTCATGTCCATTGAGTTGGTGATGCCATCCAGCCATCTCATCTTCTGTTGTAGCCTTCTACTCCTGCCCCCAATCCCTCCCAGTATCAGGGTCTTTTCTAATGAATCAAGTCTTCACATCAGGTGGCCAAAGTATTGGAGTTTCAACTTCAGCATCAGTCTTTCCAATGAACACCCAGGACTGATCTCCTTTAGGATGGACTGGTTGGATCTCCTTACAGTCCAAGGGACTCTCAAGAGTCTTCTCCAACACCACAGTTCAAAAGCATCACTTCTTCGGCACTCAGCTTTCTTCACAGTCCAACTCTCACATCCATACACGACCACTGGAAAAACCATAGACTTGACTAAATGGACTTGTGTTGGCAAAGTAATGTCTGCTTTTGAGTATGCTGTCTAAGTTGGTCATAACTTTCCTTCCAAGGAGTAAGCATCTTTTAATTTCATGGTTGCAGTTGCCATCTGCAGTGATTTTGGAGCCCCCCAAAATAAAGTCTGACACTGTTTCCACTGTTTGCCGAACTATTTGCCATGAAGTGATGGGACCAGCTGCCATGATCTTAGTTTTCTGAATGTTGAGCTTTAAGCCAACTTTTTCGCTCTCCTCTTTCACTTTCATCAAGAGGCTTTTTAGTGCCTCTTCACTTTCTGCCAATAAGGGTGGTGTCATCTGCAAATCTGAGGTTATTGATATTTCTCCCGGCAATCTTGATTCCAGCTTGTGCTTCATCCAGCCCAACGGTTTTCATGATGTACTCTGTATATAACTTAAATAAGCAGGGTGACAATATACAGCCTTGACGTACTCCTTTTCCTATTTGGAACCAGTTTGTTGTTCCATGTCCAGTTCTAACTGTTGCTTCCTTACCTGCATACAGGTTTCTCAAGAGGCAGGTCAGGTGGTTTGGTATTTCCATCTCTTTCAGAATTTTCCAGTTTATTGTGATCCACACAGTCAAAGGCTTTGGCATAGTCAATAAAGCAGAAATAGATTTTTTTTTTCTGGAACTCTCTTGCTTTTTCCATGATTCAGTGTATGTTGGCGATTTGATCTCTGATTCTTCTGCCTTTTCTAAAACCAGCTTGAACATCTGGAAGTTCACGGTTCATGTATTGCTGAAGCCTGGCTTGGAGAATTTTGAGCATTACTTTACTAGCATGTGAGATGAGTGCAATTGTGCAGTAGTTTGAGGATTCTTTGGCATTGCCTTTCTTTGGGATTAGAATGAAAACTGCCCTTTTCCAGTCCTGTGGCCACTGGTGACTTTTCCAAATTTGCTGGCATATTGAGTGCAGCACTTTTACAGCATCATCTTTCAGGGGCTTCCCTCATGGCTCAGATGGTAAAGAATTTGTCTGTAGTGTGAGAGACCTGGATTCGATCCCTGGGTCAGGAAGATCCCCTGGAGAAGGTAATGATTACCCACTCTGGTATTCTTGCATGGAGAATTCCATAAACAGAGGCTACAGTCCATGGGATCACTAAGAGTTGGACATGACTGAGCAATTGTAGCCCACCGGGCTCCTTTGTTCATGGGATTCTCTAAGCAAGAATACTAGAGTGGGTTGCCATGCCCTCCTCCAGAGGATCTGCCTGACCCAGGGATCAAATGCACATCTCTTATGTCTCCTGTATTGGCAGGCAAGTTCTTTACCACTAGAGCCACCTGGGATGCCCCTATGTATTTTATACATGATATCTGTAGTATATGCATGTCAATCCCAATCTCCTAGTTCATCCCACCTTTCCTTTCCTGCTTGGTATCCATGTTTGTTCTATTCATCTATATCTCTATTTCTGCTTGGCAGCTAAGATCATCTATATCAATTTTTCTGGGTTCCATATTATTTGTGTTAATATATGATACTTTCCAGAAAGATCTCATCTTAATGTAACTATCTACATCTGCAGAAACCTTATTTTTGTATCACATGCCATTTGGAAGCTCTTTGGAGACATGAACGTGGGGGGTGGACACTAATCCACTCTTCACCCCAGGACGCCATCTGTGAGGGAGTGATGTAGGGTTTCTGGTGGTGGAGATGACACCATGATGGCATCCTGATGTTTGCATTGCCTCAGGTTCACAGAGACTTTTCTGGCTCTTGGGATGGTCCTGAGTTACTTGCCTTGAACTGCAAATGGAGAGTTATGTTTTTGAGCATTCAATGAACATTTGCTAATTTTAACTTGCCTGAGAGCCACTTCTTCCAGACCAAGTGCTTACAAAAGAGAGAAATCATGCAGGAGACAATTGTGAAGCCATAATGATGACTGATAACTGATAATTTGCTGCTGAGACACTGACTCACATCACCTTCCCTTTGGTCCCTCTTTATATCTTTTTACGTATTTACATGATAATATGGAGGTACTTATGGTTTTGATTTCTGAGCTTTTATAAACAATTATGTACTGTATAGAGTGGTTACAGTTACAGCTAAGATTTGAAAAGTATGTTGTGAAAATTTCTCACTTTATAAATGTTTACAGTTCCTGAATTTCTATGGGATCCATCAGCATGATTAGGTTTTTCATTACAGAAATTTAAACCACTTTCTACTAAGGGAGGTGATGATAAAAGAGCTCACTGCTCTAATGGGACCATGATAAGATAGGACTCTGGAGATAGAGACAATATTTAAACATCTTAACCAAACAATCCACAATTGCCAATGTGCCATATTTAGTTCTACTCAAATCTCATTGTCCTTTGTGGAGGCTCAGTTTGATCATTACATAGTTCTCTTATATATGTTTCAGCTTTGATTTTATTTTTCTCTTGACTGGAAGAGTTAATTCCTGTTTTATATAAATAAAGGACAGATTTCTTCAGCTTCTTCTTGTTGTTGTTCAGTCGCTAAGTTGTGTCCTACTATTTGTGACCTCATGGACTGCAGCACACCAGGCTTCCCTGTCCTTCACTATCTCCCACAGTTTGCTCAAATCTTGTCCATTGAGTTGGTGATGCCATCCAACCCTCTCCTCCTCTGTTGTCCCCTTTTCCTTCTACCCTCAACCTTTCTCAGCCTCAGGGTATTTTCCAGTGAGTTGGCTCTTTGCATCAGGTGGCCAAAGTATTGGAGCTTCAACTTCAGCATCAGCCCTACTAATAAATATTCAAGGTTGATATTCTTTAGGGTTGACTGGTTTGAACTCCTTGCAGTCCAAGAGACTCTCAAAAGTCTTCTCCAGCACCACAATTTGAAAGCATCAGTTCCTTGGCACTCAGCCTCCTTTATAGTCCAACTCTCACATCTGTACATGACTATTGGAAAAACCATAGCTTTGACTGTATGCACCTTTGTTGACAAAGTGATGTCTTTGCTTTTTAATACACGGTCTAGGTTCATCATAGCTTTCCTTCCAAGGAGCAAGTGGTTTTAATTCCTGGCTGCAGTCACCATCTGGGGTGATTTTGGAGCCCAAGAAAAGGAAGTCTGTCACTGCTTCTACCTTTCCCCCTTCTATTTGCCACAAAGTGATGGGACTGGTTGCCGTGATCTTAATTTTTTGAATGTTGAGTTTTAAGCCAGCTTTTTCCACTGTCCTCTTTCATCTTCATCAAGAGGTTCTTTATTTCCTCTTCACTTTCTGCTGTTAGAGTGGTATCATTTGCATATCTGAGGTTGTCTGGCAGTCTTGATTCCAGCTTCTGATTCATCCAGCCTGGCATTTCACATGAGGTACTCTGCATATAAGTTAAATAAACAAAGTGACAATATACACCCTGGTCATATTCCTTTCCCACTTTTGAGCTGTTCAGTTTTTCAAACCAGTCAGTAAGGTTCTAACTGTTGCTTCTTGGCCTGAATACGGGTTTCTCAGGAGGTAGGTATCATGGTGTGATAGTCCCATCTCTTCAAGCACATTTCAGTTTGTTGTGATCCACACAATCAAAGGCTTTCATCTCATCGATGACACAGTTTGTTTTTTTTTAAATTCCCTTGCTTTCTCTATGATCCTCAAAATGTTGGAAGAATGGATCTTCTTTAGATTAGCTTCTAATAGATTTTAAATACTCTTTTATTAGCTGTATAAATCAAATCACCTTGTCGTTTACTAATTGCTTCATTTTGTAAAACTGCTTTTATCTTTATTTTACTTAAACTCAAAATATGCACATGCATAGTAGTTTGAAAAAGAAAAATATTACTTTCAATCCATTGTTTAAATAATGTTAAAAGCAGCTGCATGATCCTGACTACATAAAAGACTGTGTGAATTCAATTTCAGTGGAAAGCCAATTTGATAAACAACTGTGATGAGGTTTCACAACTAAAACGTACAAGAGAGACTCAATTATGTTAAGGCTGGCTGTTGGAGACCAAATTTAAGAGATTTCGGTTTCTCCTAAATATTAATTTCATAGTTATGATAATCCTCAGAGGCTTAGCTTTTCAGGTTAGAATTGCTCATTTTGGAAGCCCAGAAACTAAAACCATTCAGGAGAGTGAAGCATCACCCCTTTATCCTGCCTTGGCCCCTGTCCTTTCCTCATTTTCTCTCATACACATCACCTGGCTGCTGCTTAGGCATGGGATCCTTTAGTACATTAGCTTGATCTTGCTGTACTCCCTGGAAGTTGTCAGCATCCTTGATTGAATGATCAGCGGGTGCAGGCGCTGTGTCTGGCTGTGAAGGTGACAGAAGGGGATGAGGTGAGGTCTCTGAGAAGGTGTAATCCAGGCAGATGGGGGCCTCGTATGCATAGGAGCTGTCTTGAGCCCACGCTCTGGACCCTAGAGAAAGTACAGGAGGGACTTGGGGACAGATCTGGCAACAGCACTACTTGAACTTTACCTCTGACCTGTGTGAATATCAAGCAGACATTCCTACTGGTGACCTCCTTCTTCAGAGAGGCCAGACCCCCTCCCTGGAGTGATGACGACCATGGAAATATCAGAGGCACCCTGTGGATATATTAGGGAGGCACTGACATCCATTGTTGGTGCAGGGGAGCTCGGAGCCCAGTGAAGGCAAGAAAGTGCTTGAGTTGAAGAGTGTTCTCGAAGGACCTCAAGGACTCTTAAGAGGAAAAGAGGTTTTCCCTGTCATTTGTGCCCCAGAGGAAAGAAGTAGGGCCAATTGAGGAAAAATAAGTTAATAATTTAGAATCATAAAGGAATATTTGGCACTGGCTGGCTTGGAGGGCTCAAACAGATTTGATAAACCACTCAGTAAGAACATGCAGAGAGGTGTTAAGCCCTGAGCGATCTGCTCCAAAGTTGTTACAGATCTATCATTTTTGTTTCAGTTCATATTCCAAAATCATGATTTCTAGACAGAGAGCCTTTGTTCATTTTTTAACAAAATAAACTTTTAAATAAAATTTTAGGATCATTGTAGATGTACAGAGGAGTGACAAGATAATATAGAGTGTCCCTGTGCTGTCTTACATTAGAATGCTACATTGGTCATCAGGAAAACACAGCTCTTATGCATTATTGGATTATTATTACCTAAAGCCCATACTCTACTTGAACTTCCTCAGTTTTCCCCTACATTGCTTTCTCCTGGGCTCATGTTCCAGAATCCCATCCAGGACCCCGCACTTTCTAGTTATTTGTCATGTCTCCTCAGATTCTCCGTGGCTGTGACAATTTCTCAGACTTGCTCATGTCTGTGATGTCCTTGACAGCTTTGAGCAGTACTGGTCAGCTAGTTTGTAGACTGTCTCTGAGTTTGGGTTTGTCTGATTTTTAAATTTCTTTACTTTTCTGGGCTACACTGCAGTTTGGGTTTTGAGGGGAGGACCACAGTGGTGACATGTCATCCTTCTGAGTATCAAGGGTCTGGCCATCAGCAGGATTTTTCACTTGTGATGTTGACCTTGAGGACTTTGCCGAGATGCTATAAAAAATGGGGTAATATATAAATCCAGAGGATCTGGAGGGGCTTAGGGCCCTGAATGAGCTCTGTCCCAGGGTCTACTTCCTGCCCTCATGTCTTGGACCCTTGTGTCTGTCCTTCCCTTTCTGCATGTCCTGCCTTCTCGAGTCAGGCCATCTCAGCATCCCTTCTCAGCCACCTGCTCCCGTCTCAACCACCTGCCCCCCACCATGCTCCTTTTACTCTTTGTCCTGCTCTGTTTCCTCCTCGAGGCTCATCACCACCAGCATCCCGCGTGAGCTGTATGTTTGCCTGGTGGATGTCTCCTTGCCTGGAGGGCAGGCCCTGGAGGGTGGAGGGTGTGCTTCCTTCCCTGTACACTCAGCCCCTGTGACAGTGTCTGGCACATAGTAGGTGCTCAAAAAATATGGAAAGAGTAAACAAGCAAATGAATGAATGATTTGTCAAAAGAACGGTCACAGCCTTTAGCTCACACTCCTCTACACCTAAGGTTACAGTTTGGGGTGAATAAAGCCGGAACGTGGCCGTGGTGATGGCCCTTCTCAGCTACCACTGGTAGGGATCACTTGGTTTCTTGCTGCCCACTTTTCTCACAAATACATGTTCTGAGCAGTGTGGGCTTCAGTGATACTCTTTCTCCAGCACTTTTCTCCGTGTAGGTCTGGACTTTGGCTCCTGCGTGTGGCAATATTTGCAGAAGCACACAGTCTAGGAGTATTGAAGTGGGTTTCAATCAAGGAGATGCATCAGAATCGATCAGGAGCATACACTAACAATGGAAGAGGGTGATGTGATTAATGTGGTCGATCCTGGAGTAAACGATGTGTTAGCATGTCATGATCACGTGATAGGAGGCACTGAAGTGCAATCCTATTTACATGTGCATGTGCTCAGTCATGTCCTTCTCTTTGAGACCCCATGGGCTGTAGCCCACCAGGCTCCTCTGTCCATGGGATTCTCCAGGCAAGGATACTGGAGTGGCTGCCATTTCCTACTCCAGGGGATCTTCCTGACCCAGGAATCGGTCTCCTGCATTGGCAGGCAGATTCTTTACC
>SJYW01010381.1:0-10655 GCA_006410735.1 Raphicerus campestris
TCCCTGGGCCAGATAGGAGACTGCAGGGCTTAGCTGGGCAAGGCAGAAGGGCGAGGGCCTTTCCCTGGAAACAGTCCGCTAGGGCAGCCGCGTGTTCTTCCCATGACATCACGCTGCCTCAGACTGTATGAGGCCAAAGATTCTTGGAATGCCTGATTCACCCTGGAACCAAAATAATACCTCATATTTATAATGTGCCTTTGTTCCCCAAAGGCTCTCCTTGGTTTGATTGTATTGTAATGTCAGTTAGCCTTATGATCTTGGCAAGAATGCGGAGAAGGTGGGAAGCCACCTAAGGAAATGCCTTGAGTGAGGATCTGACGTTCCCATTCTGTAGGCAGGAATGCTGAGACACGGGGAGGTGTGTGCTTTGCCCAAGCTGCCCAGCTGATTGGTGTTGTGAGCCCTGGATTTCCAGGGGATTTTGAGAGGAGGCCCTCAGAAATGCCCTGACTGTGGAGTGAGACTCAGAGACCCATCTAATAGCCCAGAGAAAGTGGTTTCCCCATGGCCGTCTGTGCTGCCCTAGGATAGAGGTAGGTGGAAGGAGCCCACAGCTCTTCCCCACCCCGAGTGCAGGGCTGAAGCCAGCGGGCCACCTGAAAACTCCAGCTCCCCCCAGCCCTGTCCCACAGGCCCTCGCCGCAGGAACTAGCAGACTGTGGTGGAGAAAGGACTGTTCCCAGCGCAGATGGGAACCCGAGGGCCACATGCGGCTTCTGTGGTTTTCCCCAGACGCACTGGAGCCAAGGCTGGAAGGCCGGATTTCCAAACCTCGACCCAGAACGCCCGGTCCAGAGCACGCCCAGGCTTTCCCCTCTCGGGCCTCTCAGCCTCCTTTGTCCCCAGTGGCCTCCAGCTCAGCCTTTGTTTCTGTGTGGTGTGTGCCAAACCCACGACCCTCCCCCACTGGCCTTGGCCATGGCCTGGGGTTCTCCACATTTGGGTTCCTTGCTCAGCAGTGGTGTGCAGGCCGCCCCAGGCCCTCAGGACTCAGATGCGTGCGTGCGTGCTCAGTCGCTCATTTGCGACCCTATGGACTGTAACCCACGGAACTCCTCTGTTCGTGGGATTCTCCAGGCAAGAATACTGGAATGGATTGCCGTGCCCTCCTCCAGGGGATCTTCCCGACCTCGGGGTCAAACCCAAGTCTCCTGCGTCTCCTGCATTGGTGGGCGGATTCTTTACCGCTGTGCCACCTGGGAAACCCCAGAACCCTGGAACAGGCGGCAAAACATTGAGGCAAGAGAGCGTGGTGGTTGAGGGCACTCATTCTCGGGCCAGACTACCTAGGTTCACACCAAGTGCTGCTGCTTGCAAGCTGTGTGGCCTTAGGCAAGTACTCACCTTTCAGTGCCTCACTGATGTCTCTGTAAAGCAGAGTGAACAGCGGTCCTGCCCTCCTGGGGTGCATGAAAGCTGTGCTGGCCTGGCCCGTGGTTAGCGCTCCATACATGTTAGCATGTTTTCATTACTGTCGTTCCGCATCCTTGTGATTTCGGCTCCAGTCCCGTTCCTCAGGGCAGCCCTCCTGGCAGGGCTGGCTTCTCCGGCTTGCAGTCTGTGGTCTCACGCTGCGACTCGCGCTCCCAAGGGTTGTGCTTGGGTTAATGCTCAGCTGTAGCTGCTAGGACAGTTTTTGAATAAGAGGCCCACATTTTTGTTCCTGCACAGGGTCCCACAGATCGTGGGTCCAGTCCTGTGTCCAGGATCAGACTAGAACAGACCTCTGTGCTATTCTCTGCCTCCCTTCCTCCATGACTCTTGTGCCTGGTTGTAGCCAGATACCTGTTTCTGTAATTAATGGAATGGTGTCTATCTCTCTACATGGATCCTAAGCTCTGTAAGGACACAGCCCTGTATCAGAGTCATTGCTGTGTCCCCAGGACCTGGCTCGCTGGGGCTCACTTCAGGCATGAATGAGTGCCCAGTCCCACCACAGACCCCTGGGGGAGATTTAGAAAAGGCTCTGAATAAAGTAGATGCTTTTAAGGATGTGCAAGAGGAATGCACAAGGCCATAGGTGGCAGAGACTAGAGAAGCCAGACTGCGGTCTCATTAGGAGTTTAGAGACGGAGGAGGCATCCTGGGAGCTGGGGGAAGGCTTCTTGGCAGATCTGGCCCTCGAAGCCTGGGTAGGTTCAGTTCAGTTCAGTCGCTCAGTTGTGTCTGACTCTTTGCGACCCCATGAATTGCAGCATGCCAGGCCTCCCTGTCCATCACCAGCTCCCAGAGTTCACTCAGACTCACGTCCATCGAGTCAGTGATGCCATCCAGCCATCTCATCCTCTGTCGTCCCCTTCTCCTCTTGCCCCCAGTCCCTCCCAGCATCAGTCTTTTCCAAAGAGTCAGCTCTTCGCCTGAGGTGAGGAAAGGTGTTTAGAGACTCCTTAAAGCCAGCTGAATAGCTTTTGTCATACACACCGCCCCCTGCCCCCCTGCAAGCCCAGCTTCCCTCAGACTGCATGGCCTTGGGCAAGCCCATTGATACCTCTGCTTAACCTCCAGGCAGAGCCAAATCTCAGAAGAAGTTTAATTAATGAAGCAATAAGTGAACCTGCCTTTTCCTCTCTTCCTTCCGTTCTTCATTCAGTTCTGTAGTTGGTGAGGAAAATCTTTTCTCTGCCTCAGGGTCTGGAGTCAGACTCTCACTTCCATTCCAAGCATCCCTTTGGCCAGGTGACCATCTGTTTTCTAAAGTCTTCCATCAGTTCCACCGAAGACTGAGCTCCTTGCATGAACTTTTGCCCCAGATAAGCAGGGACCTCAGTCCTGAATCATTTCCTACCCGACTCTGAGCGAAAGGGGAGCCCCACAGTCTGCTGGAGTGGGAGCCCCTGAAGCTTGGCTGACCGTCCACGGCGGCAAGAGTGTTCCTGAAGCACGTGATGCCACTCGTGGGCTGTCAGGGGACCCGGTGCGGGAGCGAGCCAGCCAGGGTGCTGCAGTCCCTGCATCCTGTGGATGATGGCAATTGCAGGCGGTTCCATTGTCTTAAGTGGCTAGTGATGCTCCAGTTCTCCAGACCTGAGACCTCCTGAGGCCTCAAAATAGTCATGTGAGATCCAGTCATGCAGTGTCCCAGGCAGCACCTTAAAGCAGAAACATAAATCCGAGGTCCGGGACAGGCTTTGCCACTGACTAGCTGAACAGCCTGAAGGGGAGCGAAGCAAGCTCTCTGAGCCTTGGTTTTCTCATCCGTAAGACTGTCGTGCTGGCCCTTGTGTATATCTTCACAGCCACCTGTGAGCTGGAGGCCAGTACAGCTAGGGACAGAGACACAGAGGGGTGAAGCCCTGCACCCCCCCACCCTCCACCCCCGCCCTGAGCCAGGCTCGGAGCTGGCTGTAGTCCCACAGACAGACAGACAGACAGACAGACAGACAGAGGAGGAGTGTCCTGCAGAGCAGACTCTGGATTTCCAACACCTCTTTAAGCCCCGAGTGTTATCTCAGTGAACGCAGGCTACTCTGATCATTGTGGTTTAAGCCAATGTCATGTCTCCCTCCACTGGCTCCCTGAAGAGAGAAGTGTGTCTCCTCTATGCTTTTCGTTACTCAGCTTCCCATTCTCTTCAGACTGGGGCAGCCGTGTGTGGCGGGCGGCCCTTGTTTCCGCGCCCCGCCTGCCGAGCTCATTTCAGCACAGCCCCTGCCCCGCTCAGAGGCTGGGGCAGAGGAGGTGGGGCCCGTGTGGGGCGTGTGTAAGTGGGCAGGACTGGAGGCGCCTAAGCTAGTAATGAGCAGTCATCACTTTTTCTGAAGGCAAGAAATATGAGCCGGTGCATAGTTTTCCAACCGCTTGCCCTTGGAATTTTGCTTTCAGAAATTTTTAAGCAGACCTACAAATTATGTGGTGAAGTGTCCGACATTGTGAGAACCATAATAAGTCGGTGGCCCTCCGAATATCTAGTTGGGAAAGATTATGAAATAAAAAATGAACAGAGAGACGTTTGTCTGCCTTCGGACTGCTGTTAAAGTCGTTTTAAAAAACAAAATCTGAAGTTATTCTCCCTACACCCACCTCCCAAAATGCAGCTGTGCTCTTCCGAGAACTTTTTTTTTTTCTTCTTAATAAAAGAGAGCAGTCTGAGAGTGAAATAAGACATCTGATTTCAGAACCCAAAGAAGAAAGCAAACTAAATGAGTGATGGAAAAAACACACTGACAATTTCCACTTGCAAAAAAAAAAAAAAGCATTATTTTCCTAACAACAGGTGTTGCCAGGAGTGCAAATGCAATATTAATCTTATCTCCTAAGCCACTCCCCCTGCCCCGCCGCCACCAGAGAAAGCTACCCCCACCACGAGATTGGAACATCCTGAGCAGAAGTCCTCAGGAGGATTTCTGCGCTTTCTGGCTGGCATGGCTGCACATCTAATATGTCTCCAAAACCTGGACCCACATATCCGGGGATCAGAGACCAAACGCGGCTTCCTTCCTCGCCGCTGGGAGCAACAGCGGCTCATCCCGGATCAGCCAAACCTAAACCCACAGGTTTCGTGGTAAGCCGCCAGCTGGCCCCTGCAAGAAGGTATCGACGAAACCCAAGGCCAGCGAACACAGAAGAGAGGAGTTGGTTTTGGCTGGCTCAGCCAGCGACCGCTGACAAATATTTGTGAATGGCCAGAGCCGGGGAGCTGGGCCTCCATTGTTGGAGCCCGAGGCCCAGCCCCAAGTCTGGTCCTTGGGCTAAGGCCCTCTCAGTCTGTTCCCAGGCCAATGACTTGGGCCTCATGGGGTCATCAGCACGACGGGTCTCCGTGGTAGCTCAGCCCTTCTCTACTCAGGGGGCTGGATCTGAGGGCACGTGGGAGACAGGAGGGTGGACGCTTGGGAGCCGTGACCTGCCGACTTGGCTGGACACACTCCTGAGAGCCTCTGCGAGGCCCTTTGCTGTGGGACTTCTCTTCAGTGAGTCTCAGTTGCCTTATCTGTAAAATGGGAAGAAAGGTTCTTGACTGACCTGCACATAGAGACCAGTCCCAACAGTCACTAACCCTGAAAACTAATCAGGAAAGGGGGCTGCGTGCCCTGTGCCCCTCCTCCAGGGACACCTTCCCTGCCCTCCTAGGGGCCACCCAACCAACTTCATTTGCCGTCCACCCCCATAGCAGCCCACCTCCTTTTGCATTCATGAGTTTTGTCTCCACATTTAGGAGCAGACTCTCAAAGGTGGACCCCCAAGCCTCTCCTTCCCTCCTGCAGACATCACTCCACGTGTGCAAAGGAGCTGGCGCTCAGGCAGAATGAGTCTGAGAACACCCCCTGGTGCTCAGCAACCTGGGGCATCCTTCCTGGTCATTGCTTTGTTGACAGGACTGGCTGGCTCCAAGATCTTTTTTTTATTTTTTTGTTTGGCTGCATTGGGTCTTAGTTGCAGCATGAAGGATCTCACTGGGGCACACAGCCTCTTTAGTTGAGGCAGGCAGGGTCAGTAGTTGTGGCATACAGACTTAGTTGCCCTGTGGCATGTGGGATCTTAGATCCCCAACCAGTGATCAGACCTGAGTCCCCTGTGTTGCAAGGCAGATTCTTAACCACTGGACCACCAGGGAAGTCCTTCCAAGGTTTTTTGAACCAGAACATGGAGTTCCAGGCCCCACACAATTTCCAGAAAACAGTAGCAGAAGCTCTGCAAGACCTAGGCTGATTTCTTTCCAAGATCTTGACTACCATGTAGAAATTGCCTCCTTTCTCCTCTGGGTGGAAAGAGGTGGGATTTTTTTGAGAGGTGGGGAGGAGGACTGGGAGGATGCTGGGCAGAGAGAGGGGAATTCCTGATACAGCAAGTGGGAAACCAGTCCTGGGAAGGCCTTGGTCAACCGGCCTTTGGGGAGCATTCTTTGGGCCATAGCTGCAGGCAGCACAAAAATTCTAAATAAGGATGACAGAAGTTGTGAGAATCAAGCATTATCTGCCAGGGAATTTCCAAGGTTCTTCTCTGGGCTTAAAAATTACTCACACTCAAAGAACAAAGAGAGTGGAAGGAAAAAAGGTCAACCAGTGTAAAGTAGCTATTTAAAATCATAAAAGATGACGCCGTTTAAGTGGTGTCTTCAATATGTCAGCAAATTTGGAAAATTCAGCAGTGGCCACAGGAATAGAAAAGGTCAATTTTCATTCCAGTCCCAAAGAAAGGCAGTGCCAAAGAATGTTCAAATTACCATACCGTTGCACTCATTTCACATGCTAGCAAACTTATGCTCAAAATCCTTCAACCTGGGCTTTAGCAGTTCATGAACCGAGAGCTTCTAGATGTACAAACTGAGGTTAGAAAAGGCAGAGGAACCAGAGACCAAATTGCCAACTTTCTCAGGATCATGGAGAAAGCAAGAGAACTTCAGAAAAACATCTTCATTGACTACGCTAAAGCCTTTGACTGTGTGGATCACAACAAACTGGGAAATTCTTGAAGAGATGAGAATACCATACCACCTTACCTGTCTCTTGAGAAAGCTGTATGTGGATCAAGAAGCAACAGTTAGGACTGGACATGGAATAACTGGTTGATTCAAAATTGGAAAAGGAGTACAACAAATCTGTATAGTGTTCCCCTACTTATTTAACTTCTATGCAGAGTACATCGTGTGAAATGTAAGGCTGGATGAATTACAAGCTGGAGTTAAAGATCGCCAGGAGAAATATCAACAACCTTAGATATGCATATGATACTACTCTAATGGCAGAAAGGAAATAGGAACTGAAGAGCCTCTTGATGAGGGTGAAAGAGGACAATGAAAAGGCTGGCTTGAAAGTCAGCGTTCAAAAAAAGTAAGATCATGTCATCCAGTCTCATCACTGCAGGGCAAACAGAAGGGGGAAAAATGGAAACAGTGACAGACTTTATTTTCCTGGGCTCCAGAATCACTGCGGACAGTGTCTGCAGCCATGGAAAGACACTCAGAAGGAAAGCTATGACAAATCTATACAGCGTATTAAAAAGCAGAGACATCACTTTGCTGACAAAAGTCTGTCTAGTCAAAGCTATGGTTTTTCCAGTCATGGATGGATGTGAGAGTTGAACCAAAAGAAGACTGAGTGCTGAAGAATTGATGCTTTTGAACTGTNTGACCATCTGTTTTCTAAAGTCTTCCATCAGTTCCACCGAAGACTGAGCTCCTTGCATGAACTTTTGCCCCAGATAAGCAGGGACCTCAGTCCTGAATCATTTCCTACCCGACTCTGAGCGAAAGGGGAGCCCCACAGTCTGCTGGAGTGGGAGCCCCTGAAGCTTGGCTGACCGTCCACGGCGGCAAGAGTGTTCCTGAAGCACGTGATGCCACTCGTGGGCTGTCAGGGGACCCGGTGCGGGAGCGAGCCGGCCAGGGTGCTGCAGTCCCTGCATCCTGTGGATGATGGCAATTGCAGGCGGTTCCATTGTCTTAAGTGGCTAGTGATGCTCCAGTTCTCCAGACCTGAGACCTCCTGAGGCCTCAAAATAGTCATGTGAGATCCAGTCATGCAGTGTCCCAGGCAGCACCTTAAAGCAGAAACATAAATCCGAGGTCCGGGACAGGCTTTGCCACTGACTAGCTGAACAGCCTGAAGGGGAGCGAAGCAAGCTCTCTGAGCCTTGGTTTTCTCATCCGTAAGACTGTCGTGCTGGCCCTTGTGTATATCTTCACAGCCACCTGTGAGCTGGAGGCCAGTACAGCTAGGGACAGAGACACAGAGGGGTGAAGCCCTGCACCCCCCCACCCTCCACCCCCGCCCTGAGCCAGGCT
Organism: Raphicerus campestris; assembly: GCA_006410735.1. Taxonomy (NCBI): domain Eukaryota; kingdom Metazoa; phylum Chordata; class Mammalia; order Artiodactyla; family Bovidae; genus Raphicerus; species Raphicerus campestris. The sequence continues at coordinate 7,727 of SJYW01010381.1, forward strand.
CGGAGCTGGCTGTAGTCCCACAGACAGACAGACAGACAGACAGACAGAGGAGGAGTGTCCTGCAGAGCAGACTCTGGATTTCCAACACCTCTTTAAGCCCCGAGTGTTATCTCAGTGAACGCAGGCTACTCTGATCATTGTGGTTTAAGCCAATGTCATGTCTCCCTCCACTGGCTCCCTGAAGAGAGAAGTGTGTCTCCTCTATGCTTTTCGTTACTCAGCTTCCCATTCTCTTCAGACTGGGGCAGCCGTGTGTGGCGGGCGGCCCTTGTTTCCGCGCCCCGCCTGCCGAGCTCATTTCAGCACAGCCCCTGCCCCGCTCAGAGGCTGGGGCAGAGGAGGTGGGGCCCGTGTGGGGCGTGTGTAAGTGGGCAGGACTGGAGGCGCCTAAGCTAGTAATGAGCAGTCATCACTTTTTCTGAAGGCAAGAAATATGAGCCGGTGCATAGTTTTCCAACCGCTTGCCCTTGGAATTTTGCTTTCAGAAATTTTTAAGCAGACCTACAAATTATGTGGTGAAGTGTCCGACATTGTGAGAACCATAATAAGTCGGTGGCCCTCCGAATATCTAGTTGGGAAAGATTATGAAATAAAAAATGAACAGAGAGACGTTTGTCTGCCTTCGGACTGCTGTTAAAGTCGTTTTAAAAAACAAAATCTGAAGTTATTCTCCCTACACCCACCTCCCAAAATGCAGCTGTGCTCTTCCGAGAACTTTTTTTTTTTCTTCTTAATAAAAGAGAGCAGTCTGAGAGTGAAATAAGACATCTGATTTCAGAACCCAAAGAAGAAAGCAAACTAAATGAGTGATGGAAAAAACACACTGACAATTTCCACTTGCAAAAAAAAAAAAAAGCATTATTTTCCTAACAACAGGTGTTGCCAGGAGTGCAAATGCAATATTAATCTTATCTCCTAAGCCACTCCCCCTGCCCCGCCGCCACCAGAGAAAGCTACCCCCACCACGAGATTGGAACATCCTGAGCAGAAGTCCTCAGGAGGATTTCTGCGCTTTCTGGCTGGCATGGCTGCACATCTAATATGTCTCCAAAACCTGGACCCACATATCCGGGGATCAGANCACTCCCCCTGCCCCGCCGCCACCAGAGAAAGCTACCCCCACCACGAGATTGGAACATCCTGAGCAGAAGTCCTCAGGAGGATTTCTGCGCTTTCTGGCTGGCATGGCTGCACATCTAATATGTCTCCAAAACCTGGACCCACATATCCGGGGATCAGAGACCAAACGCGGCTTCCTTCCTCGCCGCTGGGAGCAACAGCGGCTCATCCCGGATCAGCCAAACCTAAACCCACAGGTTTCGTGGTAAGCCGCCAGCTGGCCCCTGCAAGAAGGTATCGACGAAACCCAAGGCCAGTGAACACAGAAGAGAGGAGTTGGTTTTGGCTGGCTCAGCCAGCGACCGCTGACAAATATTTGTGAATGGCCAGAGCCGGGGAGCTGGGCCTCCATTGTTGGAGCCCGAGGCCCAGCCCCAAGTCTGGTCCTTGGGCTAAGGCCCTCTCAGTCTGTTCCCAGGCCAATGACTTGGGCCTCATGGGGTCATCAGCACGACGGGTCTCCGTGGTAGCTCAGCCCTTCTCTACTCAGGGGGCTGGATCTGAGGGCACGTGGGAGACAGGAGGGTGGACGCTTGGGAGCCGTGACCTGCCGACTTGGCTGGACACACTCCTGAGAGCCTCTGCGAGGCCCTTTGCTGTGGGACTTCTCTTCAGTGAGTCTCAGTTGCCTTATCTGTAAAATGGGAAGAAAGGTTCTTGACTGACCTGCACATAGAGACCAGTCCCAACAGTCACTAACCCTGAAAACTAATCAGGAAAGGGGGCTGCGTGCCCTGTGCCCCTCCTCCAGGGACACCTTCCCTGCCCTCCTAGGGGCCACCCAACCAACTTCATTTGCCGTCCACCCCCATAGCAGCCCACCTCCTTTTGCATTCATGAGTTTTGTCTCCACATTTAGGAGCAGACTCTCAAAGGTGGACCCCCAAGCCTCTCCTTCCCTCCTGCAGACATCACTCCACGTGTGCAAAGGAGCTGGCGCTCAGGCAGAATGAGTCTGAGAACACCCCCTGGTGCTCAGCAACCTGGGGCATCCTTCCTGGTCATTGCTTTGTTGACAGGACTGGCTGGCTCCAAGATCTTTTTTTTATTTTTTTGTTTGGCTGCATTGGGTCTTAGTTGCAGCATGAAGGATCTCACTGGGGCACACAGCCTCTTTAGTTGAGGCAGGCAGGGTCAGTAGTTGTGGCATACAGACTTAGTTGCCCTGTGGCATGTGGGATCTTAGATCCCCAACCAGTGATCAGACCTGAGTCCCCTGTGTTGCAAGGCAGATTCTTAACCACTGGACCACCAGGGAAGTCCTTCCAAGGTTTTTTGAACCAGAACATGGAGTTCCAGGCCCCACACAATTTCCAGAAAACAGTAGCAGAAGCTCTGCAAGACCTAGGCTGATTTCTTTCCAAGATCTTGACTACCATGTAGAAATTGCCTCCTTTCTCCTCTGGGTGGAAAGAGGTGGGATTTTTTTGAGAGGTGGGGAGGAGGACTGGGAGGATGCTGGGCAGAGAGAGGGGAATTCCTGATACAGCAAGTGGGAAACCAGTCCTGGGAAGGCCTTGGTCAACCGGCCTTTGGGGAGCATTCTTTGGGCCATAGCTGCAGGCAGCACAAAAATTCTAAATAAGGATGACAGAAGTTGTGAGAATCAAGCATTATCTGCCAGGGAATTTCCAAGGTTCTTCTCTGGGCTTAAAAATTACTCACACTCAAAGAACAAAGAGAGTGGAAGGAAAAAAGGTCAACCAGTGTAAAGTAGCTATTTAAAATCATAAAAGATGACGCCGTTTAAGTGGTGTCTTCAATATGTCAGCAAATTTGGAAAATTCAGCAGTGGCCACAGGAATAGAAA
>SJYW01010383.1:0-13845 GCA_006410735.1 Raphicerus campestris
TTAGTACAAATCTAAGGTCATCCCTTGAAATAGATGCCTAAATTAAACTGCAGAAAACGCTGTGGTTCAGTCACTAAGGTGTGTCTGACTGCCAGGAGCCAGCGTGAGGAATTCCGCCCTTGGCTAAGGTCATGAGGAAGGAGGTTTGGCATACGCAATGGCATGAGCGAGCCTCAGGAAACCCCCTGTTCCTGAGCATCTACCCCCAAAACCAGAGTCTACCAACTTCACTGTTTCATGCTCTCACCTACCCCTCTGACTTTACGGGAGGCTGTTCCCCACCGGTTCTCTCGGAGAAGGAGTTAACTTGCAGCTCCAGTCAATGAAAATTCCTGCCGTGACAACAGTGTTCCAACTTCCGAACCCCTCTGAAAGTTATCTGGCCTGCCTGTACAGGTTCATCCGGCCACATGTGATTGTTTACAGCCTCCCAACCGTGAGAGGCATGAGATGTTTTAGACTTACTAAAGGCAAATTCTTTGGGGAAGTTAGAGATTATCAGTATAGTGGGTTGGTTAGGAATTATATTGGTGAAGGGTTTTTCATTGGTTGTACCAATAATTGCTAATTCCCTGCCCTGGGTGTGACAAGGGTGTCTCAGGTCAAACCTGTCTGCTGACAGACTATTTTGTGTGACAACCTCTCAACCATAAACAGCACAGAGAGTTTGGAGTATTTTGAAAGTCTTAATAAGCATAGGGCTTTTCTCATTGTTGAGTCAATGATTGCCACCAGGCCTCCATATCTTTAGGCACTTGGGACTATATTAATCAATGTATTTGGAATATAGAAAAGGAAATATAGTCATTTTTGATGTTAGCAATACTAGATTTTTTGAGTTAACAAATTTTCTCTTTTGTTATAGGTCACTGTACTTTGTTATAAATCATTGTGTCCTTGCTATGGAAAAATGTAACTTTATCACTATCTTAAGACTAAATAGATCTTAAGGGGAACATTGAGGAAGGGTTTTCACTTGTTGAGCTGATGCTTGCTGCTAAATCTCCACATTCCCTGCCCTTATACTGAATATAACCAGCATACGGGAGAAATAAGTTAACCTTTAAGGTTGATCACGTTAACCTTAGGTTTAATAAATTCCTTTCTTAGTTGTAACCCATTACAACTATAGGAATGCGACCCATTATCACCCTATAGGAATGAAGCTTCATCTGCTACCTTCAGAGGGTGGCGCCTGGTTTAAGAAAAATCACCTTTGGAAAAAATAAGATTTTTGGTTATCAGAAAGAAATGTCAGCAGGCCTCATGGCCAGAAGATGATGTAAAACCCCTGAGACCTTTTTTAATGTAAAGCACCTGATATTGATAAAGGCCAGGATTGCTGACCCCCGCGTGACTCTGTATTCATCCGTATGTGTAACAAAAAGTATGCAAGCAAACCTAAAAATAAAAAATTGGGATCAGTTTCTGGAAAGACTGATTCCCCTGTGTCGTTTCTTTCTTGCTTCCTGTTTTTCCGGCTGAATTCCCATCTGGAATGTGGGTACTCACCAAGCCTGCTAATTGTGCCTGGGCTTCTAAGGTCTGACAGGGGAGGCTCAGTGCCTCCTGTCCTTCAGGAGAACGGAAAGACGCCTGTGGCCTACATAGGTGGTATTGGTATTTCACGTAAACCAAGTTATTCACCATCTTTATCTCCACTAATATTTCCTACCACACTATCCGTTTCTAATCTTTCTCTATATCTCTAATTAAATACGTTTTTTTCCCAGGACGCTGATTCTGTCCCCACCTTCGCGTGACCCTGGATCCACCGGGGCGTGACCCCGGCATCCGACTGTGGCTCTGTGTTAATTTTGCGTTGCCATGGTACTGTTTCTAAAACATCATTTTCCTTGTAGATTCTGTTCTTGAAATAAAATCAGTTTAAAGCCTTTCTGACACACATCTCCACCAAAGGATTTTCACGTCTTAGCCATGGGTCGGTCTCAGCTCTGAGATGAGACACAGGACAGGACAGGGCAGATCAGCTGTCCTCATGAATCTCAGACGTGACCACAGACGTGGTCAGACGGAGCAGCAGTGCCGGCCCCGGGGAGAGACCCCAGGACAGGGCTGCTTCCCCAGCCCAGCGCCCCGCAGCTCCTCCGGGCTCACTGCGCAAGAAGTCAGGCCACAGCAGCTGCTCACAGACGCTCCTCGGCCGGGAGTCATCTCCAGGCCTCGGGACCAGGGTGTCTCTCCCCTCCTGACCCCTCACTCTATGGGCACACGGGACGGAGTGTGAGCGTTCAGGGGATAAATCAGCTGCAGGGGGGCATCACTGGATCCTCTGGGAAATGAGGAACCAGGGGTGGAACAGGGAAGGGTCGAGCTGGGGTCACAGCTGAGAGGAGGGGACGACCTGGGGTCACACCTGAGAGCTTGAAACCTGAGGCTTCTCGGGAAGGAAGCGTTAGAGGTTCAAGGAGGGCGATGAGGAACTGAATGCTTCAGGAAGATCTGGAAACTCGTTCGTGACCTTCTAAGAGCATGAGCTTGGCCATCACTGTGGAGGTCAGCAGTGTATGTTTGTAGAAAGAGAGGGGCCCAGGATTGGGAGGAAAGTCATGAATGAGGGAAGCGGGAGGAGAGACTGTTAGCAAAGAGATGAGGAGGAGCGGGCGCAGGCTGAGGAGAGCTGGAGGGGTGCACAGGGTGGGCTCTGGGGCTCCTCCCTCCTCTGTTTCTGGGAGGAGGGTGGGGACTGATGACCACCTGACCCCTTCACTCTCCAATTCTGGTGCTTGGCCCTGTGTGCAGAGTCACTCCCGGGAGGAGGCCTGGGGGTCGCAGCTCTGAGTCTGTGCCCTGAGAGGAAGCACCTGCTGTCACAGTCAGCTCAGGCCGTTGAGCCCAGGAGCAGGGCCCGTTCAGGGGGCCACGTGGGTGCGCTGAGGCGGTGGGAGTTCTGAGCAGGTGCACAGCGCCCCCTGGTGACGCACTCAGGGAAGGATCATGGTGGTAAGATAGAGGAAAGTGATCAGTTGCGTGATTCTCAAACCCCTCTGACTGTTGGGCGACCCCATGGACTGTAGCCCACCCGGCTTTGCCAGGAGCCAGCGTGAGGAACTCTGCCCATGGCAAAGGTCACGAGGAAGGAGGCTTCGGCATACGCAAAGGTGGGATCGAGCCTCAGGAAACTCACTGTTCCCGAGCATCTACCCCCCAAACCAGAGTCTACCTACTTTACTGTTTCATGCTCTCATCTATACCTCTGACTTTGTGGGAGGGCTGACCCTCATTACCTCTCTCGGAGGAGGAGTTAACTTACAGCTCCAGTTAATAAAAATTCATGGGTGTGACAAGAGTGTTTCAACTCACAAACTCCTCTGAAGTTTCTCTAGCCTGCCTGAGCAGGTTCATGCAGCCACATGTGATTGTTTACAGCCTCCCAACTGTGAGAGGCACGAGATGCTTTAAACTTTCTACATACAGACTCTTTTGAGAAGTTAGAAAGTTATTAGTATAGTGGTTTGATTAGAAATTATATTGGTGAAGGGTTTTTCATTTGTTGAGCCAATATTTGCTGCTAAATTTCCATATTCCCTGCCCTTATAATATAACTAGCATATAGGAGAAATAAGTATTCACCTTTAAGAGTAATCTTGTTAAACCTTAGGCTAAGTAAATTCCTTTCTTGATTGTAACCCACTATACCTTCCCCCTATAGGAATGCAACTTTATTTGGAGGGTGGCACTTGGTTTAAGAAAAAATCATCCCTGGGAAAAACAAGTTTTCTGGTTGACTGACCATTATCAGAAAGGGCCATAAAATGTCAGCAGGCCTCATGGCCAGAAGATGATGTAGAATCCATAAGACCTTTGTATACATTTATACAAAGCACCTGATTTTGACAAGGGTCAGTTCTGCTGACCCCCATGTGACTCTGTATTCATCTCTATGTATAACAAAAAGTATATAAGCAAACCTGAAAAATAAAGAAATCAGATAAGTTGCTGGAAAGACTGATTCCCCCGTGTCATTCTTTCCCCTTCTGGCTGAGTTCCCATCTGGTACGTGGGTACTCACCAAGCCTGCCAATTTTGCCTGGGCTTCTAAGATCGGACCGGGGAGGCCTCAGTGCCTCCTCTCCTTTGGGAGAACGGAAAGACACCTGTGGCCTATGTAGGTGGTGATTGGTATTCCACGTAAACCAAGTTATTCAGCCTCTTTTTCTCCACTAATTTTCCTACTACACTATCCGTGTCTAATCTCTCTTTATATCTGTAATTAAATAAGGTTTTTCCAGGAAGCCTACTCCGTCTCCCCTTCAAATTACCCTGGATCCACCAGGGCTGGACCCTGGCAAGGCTTCTCTGTCCATAGGATTCTCCAGGAAACAATATGGGAGTGTGTTGCCATTCCATTCTCTTATCCAGGAGAGCTTCCCAACCCGGGAGAAAACCCACACATCTTATGTCTCTTGCCCTGCTAGGCTGGTTTTTCACCACCAGCAATACCTGGGAAGCCTTACGAGGAAGGAGGGGCTGCTTTTTTTCCTGTNGGAGGGTGGGGACTGATGACCACCTGACCCCTTCACTCTCCAATTCTGGTGCTTGGCCCTGTGTGCAGAGTCACTCCCGGGAGGAGGCCTGGGGGTCGCAGCTCTGAGTCTGTGCCCTGAGAGGAAGCACCTGCTGTCACAGTCAGCTCAGGCCGTTGAGCCCAGGAGCAGGGCCCGTTCAGGGGGCCACGTGGGTGCGCTGAGGCGGTGGGAGTTCTGAGCAGGTGCACAGCGCCCCCTGGTGACGCACTCAGGGAAGGATCATGGTGGTAAGATAGAGGAAAGTGATCAGTTGCGTGATTCTCAAACCCCTCTGACTGTTGGGCGACCCCATGGACTGTAGCCCACCCGGCTTTGCCAGGAGCCAGCGTGAGGAACTCTGCCCATGGCAAAGGTCACGAGGAAGGAGGCTTCGGCATACGCAAAGGTGGGATCGAGCCTCAGGAAACTCACTGTTCCCGAGCATCTACCCCCCAAACCAGAGTCTACCTACTTTACTGTTTCATGCTCTCATCTATACCTCTGACTTTGTGGGAGGGCTGACCCTCATTACCTCTCTCGGAGGAGGAGTTAACTTACAGCTCCAGTTAATAAAAATTCATGGGTGTGACAAGAGTGTTTCAACTCACAAACTCCTCTGAAGTTTCTCTAGCCTGCCTGAGCAGGTTCATGCAGCCACATGTGATTGTTTACAGCCTCCCAACTGTGAGAGGCACGAGATGCTTTAAACTTTCTACATACAGACTCTTTTGAGAAGTTAGAAAGTTATTAGTATAGTGGTTTGATTAGAAATTATATTGGTGAAGGGTTTTTCATTTGTTGAGCCAATATTTGCTGCTAAATTTCCATATTCCCTGCCCTTATAATATAACTAGCATATAGGAGAAATAAGTATTCACCTTTAAGAGTAATCTTGTTAAACCTTAGGCTAAGTAAATTCCTTTCTTGATTGTAACCCACTATACCTTCCCCCTATAGGAATGCAACTTTATTTGGAGGGTGGCACTTGGTTTAAGAAAAAATCATCCCTGGGAAAAACAAGTTTTCTGGTTGACTGACCATTATCAGAAAGGGCCATAAAATGTCAGCAGGCCTCATGGCCAGAAGATGATGTAGAATCCATAAGACCTTTGTATACATTTATACAAAGCACCTGATTTTGACAAGGGTCAGTTCTGCTGACCCCCATGTGACTCTGTATTCATCTCTATGTATAACAAAAAGTATATAAGCAAACCTGAAAAATAAAGAAATCAGATAAGTTGCTGGAAAGACTGATTCCCCCGTGTCATTCTTTCCCCTTCTGGCTGAGTTCCCATCTGGTACGTGGGTACTCACCAAGCCTGCCAATTTTGCCTGGGCTTCTAAGATCGGACCGGGGAGGCCTCAGTGCCTCCTCTCCTTTGGGAGAACGGAAAGACACCTGTGGCCTATGTAGGTGGTGATTGGTATTCCACGTAAACCAAGTTATTCAGCCTCTTTTTCTCCACTAATTTTCCTACTACACTATCCGTGTCTAATCTCTCTTTATATCTGTAATTAAATAAGGTTTTTCCAGGAAGCCTACTCCGTCTCCCCTTCAAATTACCCTGGATCCACCAGGGCTGGACCCTGGCAAGGCTTCTCTGTCCATAGGATTCTCCAGGAAACAATATGGGAGTGTGTTGCCATTCCATTCTCTTATCCAGGAGAGCTTCCCAACCCGGGAGAAAACCCACACATCTTATGTCTCTTGCCCTGCTAGGCTGGTTTTTCACCACCAGCAATACCTGGGAAGCCTTACGAGGAAGGAGGGGCTGCTTTTTTTCCTGTCACAACATACTCTATAAATGAACATGTAAATGAATTAAATACCAATAAGTATTACATGTCTTTGATAGCATACAGAAAATTCTTTTTTATTTTCACTTATTATTATATTTTCAGGTGATTCGAACTACTTTCCAAATCGTGAAAAGAGCACTTCAAAGCTGCGTATTGTTACCCTGCTTACTTAACTTATATGCAGAGTGCATTATACAAAATGCTCGGCTGGATGAAGCACAAGCTGGTATCAAGATTCCTGGGAGAAATATCAATCACGTCAGACATGCAGATGACACCACCCATATGACTTCACCCATAGTGAAGAGGAACTAAAAAGCCTCTTGATGGAAGTGAAAGAGGAGAGTGAAAAAGTTAGCTTAAAATTCAACATTTAGAAAGCTAACATCATGGCATCCGGTCCCATTGTTTCATGACAATAGATGGGGAAAAAACGGAACAGTGAGAGACTTTATTTGGGGGGACTCCAAAATCACTGCAGATGGTCAGTGCAGTCATGAGATTCAAAGATGCTTGCTCCTTGAAAGAAAAGCTATGACCAGCCTAGACAGCCTATTAAAAACCAGAATCATTACTTTGCCAACAAAGGCCAGTCCAGTCAAAGCTGTGTTTTTCCAGTAGTCTTATTTGGATGTGAGAGTTGGACTATAAAGAAAGTTGAGCGACGAAGAATTGATGCTTTGGAACTGTGGTGTTAGAGAAGACTGTTTAGAGCATGCCAGCTGTGATGGACCGTGCAGAAGCGTGGCTGAGAGGAGCTGCCCCTCACCCAAGGTTGGGGCGGTAACCTAGAGGAGATACCCCACACCCGAGTGCGGCTCAGCAGCTGAGAGGAGCTACCCCATGTTCAAGGTCAGGAGGGGTGGCTGTGAGGAGATACCCCTCATCCAAGAGAAGGAGCAGTGGCTGCACTTTGCTGGAGCAGCTGTGAAGAGATACCCCACGTCCAAGGTAAGAGAAACCCGAGTAAGATGTTGCAAGAGGGCATCAGAGGGCAGACACACTGAAACCATAATCACAGAAAACTAGTCAGTCTGATCATATGGACCACAGCCGTGTCTAACTCAAAGAAACTAAGCCATGCCCTGTGGGGCCACCCAAGACGGGCGGGTCATGGTGGAGAGGTTTGACAGAATGTGGTCCACTGGAGAAGGGAGTGGCAAGCCACGTCAGTATTCTTGCCTTGAGAACCCCATGAACAGTATGAAAAGGCAACATCATAGGGTAATGAAAGAGGAACTCCCCAGGTCGGTAGGTGCCCAATAAGCTGCTGGAGATCAGTGGAGAAATAACTCCAGAAAGAATGAAGGGATGGAGCCAAAGCAAAAACAATACCCAGCTGTGGATGTAACAGGGTCCAATGCTGTAAAGAGCAATATTGCATAGGAACCTGGATGTTAAGTTCATGAATCAAGGCAAATTGGAAGTGGCCAAACAGGAGATGGCAAAAGTGAATGTCGACATTCTAGGAATCAGTGAACTAAAATGGACTGGAATGGGTGAATTTAACTCATTTGACCATTATATCTACTATTGTGGGCAGGAATCCCTCAGAAGAAATGGAATAGCCATCATGGTCGGCAAAAGAGTCTGAAGTGCAGCACTTGGATGCAGCCTCAAAAATGACAGAATGATCTCTGTTCATTTCCAAGGCAAACTATTCAAAATCACGGTAATCCAAGCCTATGACTCAACCAGTAACGCTGAAGAAGCTGAAGTTGAACGGTTTTATGAAGACCTGAAAGAGCTTTTAGAACGAACACCCAAAAAAGATGTCCTTTTCATTATAGGGGACTGGAATGCGAAAGTAGGAGGTCAAGAAACACCTGGGGTAACAGGCAAATTTGGCTTTGGAATACGGAATGAAGCAGGGCAAAGGCTAATAGAGTTTTGCCAAGAGAACTCACTGGTCATAGCAAACAGCCTCTTCCAACAACACAAGAGAAGACTCTACACATGGACATCACCAGATGGTCAACAGTAAAATCAGACTGATTATATTCTTTGCAGCCAAAGATGGAGAAGCTCTATACAATCAGCGAAAACAGGACCGGGAGCTGACTATGGCTCAGATCATGAACTCCTTATTGCAAATTCAGACTTAAATTGAAGAAAGTAGGGAACATTGCTAGACCATTCAGGTACGACCTAAATCAAATCCCTTATGATTATAGAGTGGAAGTGAGAAATAGATTTAAGGAAATAGATCTGATAGACACAGTCACAGTGCCTGATGGACTCTGGACAGAGGTTCGTGACATTGTACAGGAGACAGGGACCAAGACCATCCCCATGGAAAAGAAATGCAAAAAGTGAAATGGCTGCCTGGGGAGGCCTTACAAACAGCTGTGAAAAGAAGAGATGTGAAAAGCGAAGGAGGAAAAAAAAAAGATATAAGCATCTGAATGCAGAGTTCCAAGGAGTAGCAAGAAGGGATAAGAAAGCCTTCCTCAGGGATCAATGCAAAGAAATAGAGGAAAACAACCGAATAGGAAAGACTAGAGATTTCTTCAAGAAAATTAGAGATGCCAAGGGAACATTTCATGCAAAGATGGGCTTGATAAAGGACAGAAATGGTATGGACCTAACAGAGGCAAAAGATATTAAGAAGAGGTGGCAAGAATACAGAGAAGAACTGTACAGAAAAGATCTTCACAACCCAGATAATCACGATGGTGTGATCACTCACCTAGAACCAGACATCCTGGAATGTGAAGTCAAGTGGGCCTTAGAAAGGATCACTATGAACAAAGCTAGTGAAGCTGATGGAATTCCAGTTGCGCTATTTCAAATCCTGAAAGATGATGCTGTGAAAGTGCTGCACTCAATATGCCACCAAATTTGGAAAACTCAGCAGTGGCCACAGGACTGGAAAAAGTCCGTTTTCATTCCAATCCCAAAGAAAGGCAATGCCAAAGGATGCTCAAACTACCGCACAATTGCACTCATCTCACATGCCAGTAAAGTAATGCTCAAAATCTTCCAAGCTAGGCTTCAGCAATACGTGAACCGTGAACTTCCTGATGTTCAAACTGGTTTTAGAAAAGGCGGAGGAACCAGAGTTCAAATTGCCAACATCCACTGGATCATTGAAAAAGCAAGAGTGTTCCAGAAAAACATCTATTTCTCCTTTATTGACTATGCCAAAGCCTTTGACTGTGTGGATCACAATAAACTGTGGAAAATTCTGAAAGAGTTGGGAATACCAGATCACCTGACCTGCCTCTTGAGAAACCTATATGCAGGTCAGGAAGCAACAGTTACAACTGGCCATGAAACAACAGACTGGTTCCAAATAGGAAAGGAGTACATCAAGGCTGTATATTGCCACCCTGCTTATTTAACTTCTATGCAGTGTACATCATGAGAAACGCTGGGCTGGAAGAAGCACAAGCTGGAATCAAGATTGCCGGAAGAAATATCAATAACCTCAGATATGCAGATGACGCCACCCTTATGGCAGAAAGTGAAGAGGAACTAAAGAGCCTCTTGTTGAAAGTGAAAGAGGAGAGTGAAAAAGTTGGCTTAAAGCTCAGCACTCAGGAAACGAAGATCATGGCATCTGGTCCCATCACTTCATGGGAGATAGATGGGGAAACAGTGGAAACAGTGTCAGATTTTATTTTGGGGGGCTCCAGAATCCAGACGGTGATTGCAGCCATGAAATTAAAAGAGGCTTACTCCTTGGAAGGAAAGTTATGACTAACCTAGATAGAATATTCAAAAGCAGAGACATTACTTTGCCAACCAAGGTCCGTCTAGTCAAGGCTAAGGTTTTTCCAGTGGTCATGTATGGATGTGAGAGTTGGACTGTGAAGAAAGCTCAGTGCCAAGGAACTGATGTTTTGCAAGTGTGGTGTTGGAGAAGACTCTTGAGAGCCCCTTGGGTTGTAAGGAGATCCAACCAGTCCATTCAGAAGGAGATCAGCCCTGGGATTTCTTTGGAAGGAATGATGCTCAAGCTGAAACTTCAATACTTTGACCACCTCATGTGAAGAGTTGACTCATTGGAAAAGACTCTGATGCTGGGAGGGATTGACGTCTGGAAGAGAAGGGGTTGACAGAGGATGAGATGGCTGGATGGCATCACCGAGTCAATGGACATGATTTGAGTAAATTCCAGGAGCTGGTGATGGACAGGGAGGCCTGGGTGCTGCGATTCATGGGTCGCAGAGTCAGACACAACTGAGGGACTGAACTGAACTGGACTGCCAGGAGATCCAACTAATCCATCCTAAAGGAAATCAGTCCTGAGTCTTCATTGGAAGGACCTGTGCTGACACAGAAACTTCAGTCCTTTAGCCANCTGGCCATGAAACAACAGACTGGTTCCAAATAGGAAAGGAGTACATCAAGGCTGTATATTGCCACCCTGCTTATTTAACTTCTATGCAGTGTACATCATGAGAAACGCTGGGCTGGAAGAAGCACAAGCTGGAATCAAGATTGCCGGAAGAAATATCAATAACCTCAGATATGCAGATGACGCCACCCTTATGGCAGAAAGTGAAGAGGAACTAAAGAGCCTCTTGTTGAAAGTGAAAGAGGAGAGTGAAAAAGTTGGCTTAAAGCTCAGCACTCAGGAAACGAAGATCATGGCATCTGGTCCCATCACTTCATGGGAGATAGATGGGGAAACAGTGGAAACAGTGTCAGATTTTATTTTGGGGGGCTCCAGAATCCAGACGGTGATTGCAGCCATGAAATTAAAAGAGGCTTACTCCTTGGAAGGAAAGTTATGACTAACCTAGATAGAATATTCAAAAGCAGAGACATTACTTTGCCAACCAAGGTCCGTCTAGTCAAGGCTAAGGTTTTTCCAGTGGTCATGTATGGATGTGAGAGTTGGACTGTGAAGAAAGCTCAGTGCCAAGGAACTGATGTTTTGCAAGTGTGGTGTTGGAGAAGACTCTTGAGAGCCCCTTGGGTTGTAAGGAGATCCAACCAGTCCATTCAGAAGGAGATCAGCCCTGGGATTTCTTTGGAAGGAATGATGCTCAAGCTGAAACTTCAATACTTTGACCACCTCATGTGAAGAGTTGACTCATTGGAAAAGACTCTGATGCTGGGAGGGATTGACGTCTGGAAGAGAAGGGGTTGACAGAGGATGAGATGGCTGGATGGCATCACCGAGTCAATGGACATGATTTGAGTAAATTCCAGGAGCTGGTGATGGACAGGGAGGCCTGGGTGCTGCGATTCATGGGTCGCAGAGTCAGACACAACTGAGGGACTGAACTGAACTGGACTGCCAGGAGATCCAACTAATCCATCCTAAAGGAAATCAGTCCTGAGTCTTCATTGGAAGGACCTGTGCTGACACAGAAACTTCAGTCCTTTAGCCACATGATGTGAAGAGCTGACTCATTTGAAAAGACCCTGAAGCTGGGAAAGACTGAAGACAGGAAGAGAAGGGGCAACAGAGGATGAGAAGGTTGGATGGCATCACCGATGTAATGGACTTGAACTTGGGCAAACTCCGGGAGATAGTGAAAGGCAGGGAAGCCTGACGTGCCGCAGCCCATGGGGTCACAAAGACCGAGACGTGACTTAGTGACTGAACAAGGACAAGTTGCCCTACAGTGCTGGGCTAATTTCAGCGACCGGTGTCTCCGTGGCGGGCAGTGTTTTGAACTATAAACAGGAGTACCTGTTCATCATTTTTTTACGTTCTCTTGTATGTGTGTGGTTCTCAGTGCACGGGCTTTTAATATTCCTCAGAATTCTTTTAAGTGCTTTATACTGATTACATGTTACACGTTACTATTGTTATTCTCANCATGCAAAAGAGGGTCCACCCAGGGCCCGCCCCGCCCCTCCCTGAACCCTGGTGCTGCATCTCAGCTCACAGCCCAGACTCAGAGGTGGAAGGGGCTTCCTCCTTGGGACCCAGTGGGAGGAAGCACCTGCCGAACCACACGGTCCCTGCTCAGGGGACTCTGCAGCCAGAGAGGACGCAGGGCTGAGTCCCCCCAGGAGCTCAGGCCCCGCCCAGCACACCCCCAGCTGCTGTAGTGAGTGATGCTCCCTGAACACCCGTGCAGGGTCCCCAGGGCAGTCCTGCAGCGGCCCCTGTAGGTGACATGTGGAAAATTATAAATGGAAAAACACATGGAAAACAAGAGACAAAATTCATGCTTTCTGGCAAGTTACAATACTGGCTCCATTAGAGAAAACACGGAAACAGACTAGCCTGCTCCCCAGGGTGCGCAAAGCTCTTGCACTTCTCTGTTGGCTCGGTGGTTAAGAATCCGCCTGCCAATGCAGGGGACAGAGGTCCAGCCCTGGACAGGGAGGGTTCCACACGCCGAGAGCACCTCAGCCCTGCAGCCACAGCTGCGCAGCCTGCCTCCCGGAGCCTGCGCCCCGCAGCAGAGAAGCCCCTTCCGCCACAACATGACAGCCTGCTTGCAGCCACGGAAACAATTTTTACCGAATCTCTTTCCGAAAGTCATGATGTAGACACTTTCGGGAATATCTACAAAAACCAGCAGTGGTCACGTGGTTCCCATAGATCTGCCTTGTGTATCATTACAAAACATGAGGAAAATGTAAATTTTCCTAGTTCTTTGGTGAAACAATTAAACCAGTTATACATGCACTTAATAAACTAAACTTAAGGGAAACTTGAACAACTATCAATGATCAGTCATCTAATTATTCTTAAAAAATCAATATAGAAATTCCTATACCAGATAAATTGATACTACTACTGCACGCTCTTTTTCAAACAAAAAACTCGTGTTTTTATTAGGATACGAAGCCATAAATTTACCATCCCAAGTAGAAACCACCACACACATCTGTAATGTGCTCATACACACTTTGCACACACCTCATCCACACAGGTCACCCTGCGCGGCCTCTGCCCACAGCCGTGTCTTCTCTGTACAGACTCTCCCAGGAGCCACCTCCTCCTCCGAGACNGTAAATTGATACTATTACTACATGCCCTTTTTCAAATAAAAAACTCGTGTTTTTATTAGGATACGAAGCCATAAATTTACCATCCAAGATAGAAACCACCACACACATCTGTAATGTGCTCATACACACTTTGCACACATCTCACTCCACACAGGTCACCCTGCGCGGCCTCTGCCCACAGCGGTGTCTTCTCTGTACAGACTCTCCCAGGAGCCACCTCCTCCTCCGAGACACCTTCCGACTCCTCACCTTCCAGCAACCCTTCCCTGACCCAGACTCCACCACAACCCCACGTGGACCAGGATGAGGGACCCGGATCTGAGCGCGTGGGGACGGGCCAGGGGCTCCAGTGGATGGGCCTCCCAATTCCGAGGGTCCCCATAAGAGAGGACAGTTTCCCAGCGCCCAGGGTTTGCCCTGCTGTCCGGCCCAGAGCCCCGTCTGGAACGCTGCACTGCGCCCCCTGCTGGCCACAGGCCCCTCCTGCAGCTCCTGGGATGTCCCAGTCCCCAGGCAGAGTGGCCCCTTGTACCGCAGGCATCGCTGATGGCACCCCCGGGAGACAGGGCTCAGGGGCCTTGGTAGG
>SJYW01010386.1:1653-12163 GCA_006410735.1 Raphicerus campestris
GAAACAAATTGAATGAATAAGTAATGCCTGCTTAGGATGACAACCCCCTGAAGCTGTGGGAATCTAAAAGTGAGGTGAGAAGCTGGGAATGAAGGATAAGCAGACCAGCCCTCCTTAGTTTAATTTGACACTTCCCCAGAATGTATGTTATGTAACATTTCCTAAATTACCTTTGGATTTAGAATAAATGTTAGTGGTAAAGTTACTACTATTGTATGTTCAGTATGCATTTCTAAAGAGACTGCATTTAATTAGGATTGTGTTGCAGTTTGCTTATCAAATAGACACATAAAATATCCTGCTATTGCAGGATTTACATCAATGTTTGGATTAGTTTCAAATGCCCCTTCCACTTCCAGGGAACTCCTCTAATGTACCTTTTTATATTTTAAAATAAAATAGTTCTTGAGAATGCATTATCCATAGCACACTGAATATGGAGTTATGTTTGGTTTGGTCAAAGCAATAATTTACTGCAACTTATTTTTTTAGCGAGAAAGTAGGATGAGGCACAGAAGGGGGAGAAAGAGGTGGATGTCTCTCTATCTCACTATGTACCTGCTCCTTGCTTTTCACACTCATCTTCACAATTTGTTTTCCTTTCTTGATATTTAAAAATTTTGAAACATTTTAAAGAACACTTGAATATCTTTCTCCTAGACTTCCAAATTGTTCACATTTTGGTGTTCCACTTTACGACATACACAGCTGGTCCTCTTCTCTTTTACTTTGATTTCTCACAGTATCATTATGAACTCAGACTTTAAAAAAAAATCAGTTATCTGTTACTGTCCTTATTTTTGCTGTAAACGTCAAATTAAAGAACCCTAATACTACCTGTAGACGTCAATATTCTATTCCAAGAGACTTCTATCATTTTATGCATCAGTAGATCTGGGAAAAATGGGTTAAAGCAAACTGGTGTATTTTATACAGCCAAAAGAGCTTTGGATACTTGGAGTACTGGGGTTATGTAGGATCTTAGAAATAATTTTCTTGTATTCTTCTCAAGCTTTTGCATCCACTCAAGCATTTATCACTGAGAATAAGTGAAACCAATATATACTATCTGTAAGTCTGCAGCTTAAACTGAAGCTGCCGTAGATAGGCAATGTCTTTGAAATCATATTTATCTTATAAAACACATCTAAATTTTTGTTTCTTCTGTACTATACACTGACTTTTGTTGAAGATTCATATTAAAAATACATTAAATATAAAAATGAACACACTATAAGTAAATGGGTGTTCATTACAGTAGGGTCTGCAACAGTGAAAGACTGGGGAAAACTTGCATACCATTCAATAGAGGATGGGTTAAATGCACTACAGATTTATGAAATGGATATTGTTATGTCTCCTTCCACAAATATATAATTATGTCCTATAGCGAAAGGTAGTTTTAAGGACTGTAAAGCAACTTAAGTGTGATAAAGAGGAACAGAGAGTACGGCTACTCTTCCGTATAGGAGTCAGGGATAAAGTGACATTTCAGAGCAGAGACCTCAGGATGGGTAGGAACAGATCAGAGAGGTTAAGGATAGGAATGCTATCTCTAGCTTTATCATTTTGAGTAATGTAATTATTTAGTGAAAATAAGATTAAATTATTAGTAAAAGCCCCTAAAATTAAATAGAAACACATAAATTAACCTGATGTTATGAAATTGATAATACAACTACACAAAGTAAATAATCAAATAGTTTTGAACAGCCCTTTGTTAGAATTCATTCGAGCACAGAATGGCAATAAAATCTTAAACTGGACTTAGCAGGTTTTTTGTAGGTATTGCTATTAATAATGTAATTCCAAAATTATTTTAAGTATATTAGAAGATAAAGAAGGTGAGTTTATATATTGATTCTTTGGGGAATCAGGGTTTTCACTGTCAAAGAAGGCAGATTGAAAATTGCTGTCATGTCCAACTCTTTGCGACTCTATGGATTATACAGTGGAGAAGAAAATGGCAACCTATTCCAGTATTCTTGCTTGGAAAACCCTATAGATGGAGGAGCCTGGTAGGCTACAGTCCCTGGGGTCACAAACAGTCAGACATGACTGAACGACTGGAATTCTCCAGGCTAGAAGACTGGAGTGGGTAGCCTTTCCCTTCTTCAGGGGATCTTCCTGACCCAGGAATCAAACTGGGGTCTCCTGAATTGTAAGCAGATTCTTTACCAACTGAGCTATTAGGGAAGGCAGATTACATAAATGATATTGTAGAACATAAGGAACACCCTGTGTTAGGGTATGAGGATTTAGGAATACATGGATTTTGTTAAGCCTTGGAGCTTATACAATTGTGGAGACTCTTTTTAAGAAAAATTAGAAACACTAAATTAGGTATTGAACCTTAGAAGGATCTCATTAATTTCACAGTGAATCTTTGTCTCATCTGCTGGTGTTGACTTGGACTTGAAAGCATAGGTGTATTTTCTTGAGCTATAAACTGGAAAGATCTAGATATAAGAATACCCTTACAGCAATGAGCCCACTTTGTGCTCAGAATTTGTTTTCTAAATACATTCATCTAGACAAAGAAATGAAGGTCTCTAGAGAAATGGTTGACCCAGGTCTGGGCAAGAAAAGCACAAGGAGATTCTGTCACATCTCATGCCATATATAAGAAAGTGCTCCAAGATGATAGGGGTTGCATCAAGATGATACAAGAACAGCCATAAGCATTTTGCCCAACTTTGCTGTTTATATACTTACAAGCTGATATAAAGACACTTTCCCCCAAGCAATGTTCAGTTCATTGTTCTATGTTAGAGGGAATTGGCCTGATGGCCAATTAGTGTTGGGAGCTGAGCTTGGTCAAATTGCGGGGAGATGGGAAATTCTCATAAGGGAAAGAGCCTAGAGCCATTACTCAGGGATGGGGTTGCATATATCTTACGACAAAACTCTCTCTGCACTCTGCTTTTCAGAGAATCTGGAAATGAGTAAAATTGTTTCCTTGTAAATATCTTGATCGGCACTTTGTTGGATGTTACTTATCCAAGGAGATTGGGGTAGAGGGTTGTTGTACTCTCCTCAAACAGTTGTGTTTTCACCTTCTCTTCTGATTTTGTCTGTAATTAAAGAAATTAATCTACTTATTGGCTTCCCTTGCATATAATTAAAATGACTCACTAACTGATAGTGACTTAAAATTCTTCTTTGACATTTCCCAAATTTGTTTTAAACTCATAAATCCTGTTATGTATAAAAACCAGTTGTACCAGGGGAAAATAGGTCCTTTTTAAAAATTAAAGATGATACAGAAATAATAAACACTTTCTTTCCTATAAGGAACTTTTTTGAGAGTTAATGACTAGCTGGGTTAATGACCTTAAAATTTTAGGACCCTCAGTTTCCCATGTACTCATTAATGCTTCCAAAATTCCCAAGACTGAAATAATTAGCATTTAAATAAAAGCAGAAATGGTGAGACCAGTAGGATATTGGCGAGATGTCAGAGACCATTTTTATAGTGAAAATTATGAGACAATACTGAATGTATGTGATGAATTGATTGGTCTATAAAAAAAACCCGAAAGCAATTACTGGAGTAAAAGGAAAGGGGAACAGAAAATAGTAGAGGTTGGCCAAAGGAATTATGACTGGGTAGTTTAGCATCATTCAGAGTGGGTAAAAAGAAAAAAAGTGCTCACTTAAAATGATAGTGGGAAATAGTAGTCCAAATACAGTCCTTGTGGAAATTTCAACCAGGTGTGAATAGTGCAGTTTTTAACATGCTGTAATTGAAAGTTGGCTTTCAAAATTCAGTGTTACCCCTAAAAAATGGGCATATAAAGTAGAGAGAAATAAATGATAAGACTCTGAGGAATGCTGGTACCATGAATTGTTGTTAGAGCCTCACTTAGATTTACATGATGGTAAAACAGCATGAACAAGTTTTTTTTGTGTGTGATGGACCAAAAGGAGAATAGCTACATGTACTGTTAAACTCAGATAAAGAGAAAATTGAGAGTTAACTTGCATCTTCCAAATCAAACCCATTATATTACATTTAAAAAACCCTTAAGTATGCTGCTACTTCCCAGAAAGGCATACCTTATAATGTAGACTAAAACTGCATTNGGTTAAGACTTAACCCGCAGGAGGTGCGGGTTCGATCCCTGGTCAGGAAGCTGAGGTCTCACATGCTTTGTGGCCAAAAACCAAAAACATAAAACAAAAGCAGTATTTTAACAAATTCAATAAAGACATTAAACAAATAAACAAAAAAACTTCTCTCTAACAAATTTTGTCCCTTAAGCCCAGATTTCCAGGGTTAAGGCAAGCTGAATAAGTACATTTGCATTTCCATATGACTTTTTTGTCAGTTTCTACAAAAAGCCTGTTAGGGTTTTGATGGGGGTTTATTGCATTGAATCTGTAGATCACTTTGGGGAAAACTGACATCTTAACAATAACAAAACTTGTCACCATGAACATGGTATATTTCTTTACTTATTAAGATCTCTAGTAATTCCACCAAGCAAGGTTTTGTAATTTTCAGTATCCAGGTCTTGTATGTCTTTAGTCAGATTTATCCCTAAGTATGTCCCATTTTTGATGCTACTTACTGTAGAAGACTTTTAGAAAACCCAGTTTCTGATTTTTCATTACTAGTATATATAGAAATATGATGGACTTTCCTATATTGATCGTGTACCCTGCAACCTTGTTAAACCTACTATGGCTATTTAAATTTAAATCAATTAACATACCTCCAATTCAGAGCTCAGATGCTCAGCTACACTAGTCATATTTCAAGCGCATGAGAGCCACCTGTTCTCATGGCTACCAAGTTGGACACATACAGAGAACATTTCTGACCTTGCGGAGAGTCTTATGGGAGAGTGCAGCTCTTTGACGCCCTCACCTCCCATTCAAGGAATGAGGAATATGGCTCCAAAGAAGCTGATTTCCATTACCTCAAACTTCATATACTTAAAGATCTCTATCATCCCTCCTGACTGACATTTTGGATGTTGGTCCTTAACTCACTCCCAGCACATCTTGATGGGAGTTCGTAGTGTCATTTCTCTTCTTGCATTTGAGCCCATTTCCTGCAGTTGGAAGATCCCTGGGCAGAGAAAGCACATCTGGGGACTTCTTTCTTGCTTCTTAGCAGTAAAGTAGAATATAAAGAGCAGTAAATAATAATGCCTGCTCCTCCTGCTTCCCGGGGCTGCATGCAGACCACAAGATAGCACAGGAAACGGCCATGTGTCACTCAAGGATTAAGTAATGCTATTTATTCATTATAGTTAGTATTAAAATGCATTAGGCTCNTGGTCCTTAACTCACTCCCAGCACATCTTGATGGGAGTTCATAGTGTCATTTCTCTTCTTGCATTTGAGCCCATTTCCTGCAGTTGGAAGATCCCTGGGCAGAGAAAGCACATCTGGGAACTTCTTTCTTGCTTCTTCGCAGTAAAGTAGAATATAAAGAGCAGTAAATAATAATGCCTGCTCCTCCTGCTTCCCGGGGCTGCATGCAGACCGCAAGATAGCACAGGAAACGTCCATGTGTCACTCAAGGATTAAGTAATGCTATTTATTCATTGTAGTTAGTATTAAAATGCATTAGGCTCCCAGAAAGCTCTGTCAGTTCAATGGCACTGCCTCAGTTGGGTCATGAGAATAAGAAGAGACAGTCGTAGTGTATTCAGCATCTGCATTTGGGCTTTCCAATTATTTTATGAATCTTATTGCTACAGTTCTGAGTGTTGTGTGCTCCAAACCTTGAGTCTAGCAGTGGAAGGATGTTCAAGCAGAATGTAATCGAAGTTTTGAAGAAAATAGACAGAAACACAAGGTTTAGAACTCTTCTACATCTTTTTAATCTACTTTTCATTGTAAACCAAACCTTATTTCACAGAACACTCTTCAGGTGGCTTTCAGTGGAACATAAAGCATAACACGATAGCATAAATTAAAAGTGAGGCAACACAAGACAGGAGGAAAATAACACTTGGGAGCTGATCAGATGCAAAAACACCCTGCATTTCTGTACGTCTGCTGCTTCTGGTGAGTCACAGGCAGAGCCCACAGGACCATGGCCACCAACAGAAGGAGGAAAGCTTGGCAGCTTCACTCTTCACATTGTCCCAGAGATAAACACAAGCCAATTGCTCCAGAAATTCTAACTGTTGTTCACACAGAAGCCAGACAGGAATTGTTCCCAGGAGTCCTCATAAAGAAAGCAGCGTGTGATGTAGGGAACCACATTTTCCACCGCAGTCTTACAAAAGGCACACAAGTGATTCCTAGGCTTGTTTTCCATAATGATACTCTGGGTTAAAAGCAGTTTGGGAGGACTTCTCTGGTGGCCCAGTGGTTAAGAATCTGTCTGTCAAGGCAGGGGACACAAGTTCGATCCCTGGTCTGGGAAGATTCCACATGCTGTGGAGCAACTAAGCCCCTGCACTGCAACTGCTGAGCCCCCGCGCTCTGGAGCCCACGCGGCGCAACTGCCGGAGCCCACGTGCCCAGAGCCTGGGCTCAGGAACATGAGAAGCCAGAGCGATGAGAAGCCCGTGCGCCACAACCAGGAAGTAGCTCCCGCTCACCGCAACTAGAGAAAGCCCACGCAGAGCCGTGAAGATCAAGGGCAGCCAGAATTAAATAAACAATGCATAAAATTTCTTAAGGCAATCTGAGGAGTCGTCATTGAGGGGGAGATGGGGTTGGCAGTGTGATATGGGGGAGGCCCCTGATCCGTCTGCATTCTGGGCTACTTCAGATGTATCTTGAGAGTGAATAGCTTCCATAACTAGGAAACCACCAGAAATGTTGCCTCTCTCATCTATATTTCAGGAAATATTGGGAGTACACGACTTACGCTATGCTATCTGGCAAAACACCCACTTGGCCAGTTAAGTCCCGGCTTACATGCAACAGGAGTATAGTTGGAAGTAGGTTAACATCTTTCTATAATGTATGAAATGCCTGTCATGACACCTGCCCCCCAGGGGACAGTCGCAGCCCTGATCTGAGATGGGCGGGCTAAGGCAGTGGCAGATTTCTCATGAAATACGGCTTTGGATGTACTCCAGCATCTAGAGGACCAGCCTGAAGACTTGCCAAAGTTCTGCTCCATTCACAGGGCCTGGGTGATTCAGCCTGAGAGTCTCCAAAGTGAGTGAAACAGCCACTTTGTGGCCGAGAGTCCACAGGACACCTGCAGCTGGTGTGTCTTTCAACAATGTTATTTCTTGCTGTAGCTGCCAAGATAAACTGACCAATCACTAAGTCACTGAACATGGACTTTTTTTAACTGCCAGTTTTTAAGTTGGGAGATAAGGTAGTGACTTTATTCTCAAAAAAGTATGTTCAGTTCAGTTCAGTTGCTTAGTCATGTCTGACTTTTTGCGACCCCATGAATTGCAGCATGCCAGGCCTCCCTGTTCATCACCAACTTCCAGAGTTTACTCAGACTCGAGTCCATCGAGTCCGTGATGCCATCCAGCCATCTCATCCTCTGTCGTCCCCTTCTCCTCCTGTCCCCAATCCCTCCCAGCATCAGAGTCTTTTCCAATGAGTCAACTCTTTGTTTGAGTTGGCCAAACTACTAGAGTTTCAGCCTCAGCATCATTCCCCCCAAAGAAATNGGTGTTGACTTGGACTTGAAAGCATAGGTGTATTTTCTTGAGCTATAAACTGGAAAGATCTAGATATAAGAATACCCTTACAGCAATGAGCCCACTTTGTGCTCAGAATTTGTTTTCTAAATACATTCATCTAGACAAAGAAATGAGGGTCTCTAGAGAAATGGTTGACCCAGGTCTGGGCAAGAAAAGCACAAGGAGATTCTGTCACATCTCATGCCATATATAAGAAAGTGCTCCAAGACGATAGGGGTTGCATCAAGATGATACAAGAACAGCCATAAGCATTTTGCCCAACTTTGCTGTTTATATACTTACAAGCTGATATAAAGACACTTTCCCCCAAGCAATGTTCAGTTCATTGTTCTATGTTAGAGGGAATTGGCCTGATGGCCAATTAGTGTTGGGAGCTGAGCTTGGTCAAATTGCGGGGAGATGGGAAATTCTCATAAGGGAAAGAGCCTAGAGCCATTACTCAGGGATGGGGTTGCATATATCTTACGACAAAACTCTCTCTGCACTCTGCTTTTCAGAGAATCTGGAAATGAGTAAAATTGTTTCCTTGTAAATATCTTGATCGGCACTTTGTTGGATGTTACTTATCCAAGGAGATTGGGGTAGAGGGTTGTTGTACTCTCCTCAAACAGTTGTGTTTTCACCTTCTCTTCTGATTTTGTCTGTAATTAAAGAAATTAATCTACTTATTGGCTTCCCTTGCATATAATTAAAATGACTCACTAACTGATAGTGACTTAAAATTCTTCTTTGACATTTCCCAAATTTGTTTTAAACTCATAAATCCTGTTATGTATAAAAACCAGTTGTACCAGGGGAAAATAGGTCCTTTTTAAAAATTAAAGATGATACAGAAATAATAAACACTTTCTTTCCTATAAGGAACTTTTTTGAGAGTTAATGACTAGCTGGGTTAATGACCTTAAAATTTTAGGACCCTCAGTTTCCCATGTACTCATTAATGCTTCCAAAATTCCCAAGACTGAAATAATTAGCATTTAAATAAAAGCAGAAATGGTGAGACCAGTAGGATATTGGCGAGATGTCAGAGACCATTTTTATAGTGAAAATTATGAGACAATACTGAATGTATGTGATGAATTGATTGGTCTATAAAAAAAACCCGAAAGCAATTACTGGAGTAAAAGGAAAGGGGAACAGAAAATAGTAGAGGTTGGCCAAAGGAATTATGACTGGGTAGTTTAGCGTCATTCAGAGTGGGTAAAAAGAAAAAAAGTGCTCACTTAAAATGATAGTGGGAAATAGTAGTCCAAATACAGTCCTTGTGGAAATTTCAACCAGGTGTGAATAGTGCAGTTTTTAACATGCTGTAATTGAAAGGTGGCT
Source organism: Raphicerus campestris (assembly GCA_006410735.1). NCBI lineage: Eukaryota > Metazoa > Chordata > Mammalia > Artiodactyla > Bovidae > Raphicerus > Raphicerus campestris. Next base: position 10,620 of record SJYW01010386.1, read on the forward strand.
TTCAAAATTCAGTGTTACCCCTAAAAAATGGGCATATAAAGTAGAGAGAAATAAATGATAAGACTCTGAGGAATGCTGGTACCATGAATTGTTGTTAGAGCCTCACTTAGATTTACATGATGGTAAAACAGCATGAACAAGTTTTTTTTGTGTGTGATGGACCAAAAGGAGAATAGCTACATGTACTGTTAAACTCAGATAAAGAGAAAATTGAGAGTTAACTTGCATCTTCCAAATCAAACCCATTATATTACATTTAAAAAACCCTTAAGTATGCTGCTACTTCCCAGAAAGGCATACCTTATAATGTAGACTANGTGTGTGTGATGGACCGAAAGGAGAATAGCTACATGTACTGTTAAACTCAGATAAAGAGAAAATTCAGAGTTAACTTGCATCTTCCAAATCAAACCCATTATATTACATTTAAAAAACCCTTAAGTATGCTGCTACTTCCCAGAAAGGCATACCTTATAATGTAGACTAAAACTGCATTAGAATGGATGAACATTTTGCAAATTTGAGAAAAAAGAAAGTTCTTTAACTGATTTAACTAAGGCTGAGCCTGTCATTAAGAGTAGAGGCTGTAGAAATTATTATTTTAAAAAATTTGTTTACTTATTTATNAGGCATACCTTATAATGTAGACTAAAACTGCATTAGAATGGATGAACATTTTGCAAATTTGAGAAAAAAGAAAGTTCTTTAACTGATTTAACTAAGGCTGAGCCTGTCATTAAGAGTAGAGGCTGTAGAAATTATTATTTTAAAAAATTTGTTTACTTATTTATTTTTGGCTGGGCTAGGCCTTTGTTGCTGTGTGGGCTTTAGGAAGACTTGGAAAGCTGATGAGACATCTATTTGATATGGAGATTTAAGAAAATTGGACCAAGAATATAAAGAAAGCCAGACGGACAATTACATGTAAAGACTGCATATTGTTACAGAACTGCACTGAGTCACTCTTAGCACTTAAACAAATGATTACCAGAAGAGAAAAATGCGTTTGAAATTCAGTCTATGTTACTTTGGAAAAAAAGGTCTGAGGCAGACCATAAATCTTGTTTGTATGCTTAACATAAGCTTGGGTTCTTTTCTTGTTATTTTTTTGGCGTCATCTTAGTCATTCTAAAGTTACAGAATCATAGAATCAGAATTGGAAGGACGTCTAGAGATGTCAATTAAATTACTTCTCTGCATCAATTTACCTACCTTTTGTGTAAACATTTCCAGGAACAAAACATTTTACAGCTCTCCCAAGGAGACTGCTAAACCATTCCAATGTTTATAAGCTCTCACAGCCAGGAGTTCTCCATATGAGTGTCATATTTACCCTCATTCCTCTGTTCCCCGCCTTCTCACCTCCCACTTCATTCAACTTTGTATCTATTTTTCATATACTATTTTTCTTTATCCATATAAATCTGTTTTTCTTCTTTCTGCAACTCTGTGACAGGCTTTTTCTAATGTCCCAGTGCCATATTTGTTTTTCTTGTATTTCTTCTCAGCATCCCCAGACCTTTTATATTTTCTCCTAAATTCTA
>SJYW01010388.1:0-12086 GCA_006410735.1 Raphicerus campestris
GGAGGGGGAAGCCTCCAGGAGTGGCAGATGGAACTACAAGGGGATGAAAAGGGGAGGCAGGGGCAGGCGAAGAGAGAGTGGAGAGGTGGGGGAGACGGAAGGTGGAGTGGGGGTGAGGGGAGAGCGCAGGAAAGAAAAGAGAAAGGTGAGATGAGACGCTGGGGAGAGAAAGATGGAGATGAGGCGAGGACAGGCGATGAGGCAAGGTGATTGGAGAAGGGAGGGGACGGTGAGAGACAGTGAAAGCAGCCTTCTCTGCGGCCGCACGGTCACCACCCCAGCCCTGTGCTGCGTCCGCGGCCCGCTGTCCCCGCGCCCACTGCCCGAGGGCTCCCCCAGAGCCGGGTTGAGCCGGCCCGGGGCTGCCCGACGGGCCAGCGGCATCCAGTCCCGGGGAGGCCGCGGAAGCCCGCGAAGGTCGAGACGCATCGACCCGTCTCCCAGCTCTGGGATTGATGACTGGCGGGGCAGCCATCGATCCCGCCGCCCCGCCGCTCGGATTGAGGACACGGGCGTTTACTGGCGGCGCGCTCCCCACCGGGCGGTCGAGGCTGGGATAAATGGGAGCAATTGGGCCGGTCGGCGACGAGGCACATCTGCCCCGCGCGGGTGCCGCAGCCCGGGCTCCCTGCAATTAGGGCTGAGTGTCTAAATCGGCCAGGTTCACCGCGGAGCATGTTCAGCGCCTTGTTTACAGCCGAGACGTGCTCGGCCAGCTCCCCGCAGCCCGCCCGCGGGGCACTGTGCCCGCGCGAGCAGCGGGGAGGCCAGGGCGGTGGGCGCGGCGCCTCGGGGAGCGCAGGGCAGGGTTCAGTTCTCCCATCTGCTTCTAGACCGGGGTGGGCGCGGGCCGCTTGGGGCCTGCTGTGGTCTCCGCACTCGGGGACCCGGTGACACCGCTAGCCATCGGTTGTTAGAGGAGTGAATGGGATCTAGTAGCTTGGCTCTGGAGGTCATCAGGACCGCGCCCTCNAGACTGGGGTGGGCGCGGGCCGCTTGGGGCCTGCTGTGGTCTCCGCACTCGGGGACCCGGTGACACCGCTAGCCATCGGTTGTTAGAGGAGTGAATGGGATCTAGTAGCTTGGCTCTGGAGGTCATCAGGACCGCGCCCTCCAGGAAGGCAGGCCTCAGATCCAGGAAGTTCACCGCTGTACGTCCAGTACAAGCAGATTCACCATCAGTTAACGGGTGCTCCATGCGTTAAATCAATGAAAGAATAAGAATCACTAATACTCCTAATATAAACTCACTCTCACTGATGAGCAGTCCTATGTGCTAACACACGGCTAGTCTCATGCGCCATTTAATACCTGCTTAGGAGACAGAGTGTTATTCCTGTTTCACTATTGAGGAAACCGAGGTCAGGCAGTTAAGGACCTACCTCCAGCGCCCCAACTGCTAAGTGGGGAGCAGGGCTTGAACCCAGAACCTCTAGCTTCACTCCCAGCCTCCCTCTCCCTCCTTGTTGTTGTTCAGTTGCTCAGTCATGTCGGACTCTTTACCACCCCATGGACTAAAGCACAGGAGGCTTCCCTGTCCTTCACTGTCTCCCAGAGTTGGCTCAAACTTATGGCCATCCAGTCGGTGATGCCATCCAACCATCTCATCCTCTGTCATCCCCTTCTCCTCCTGCCTGCAGTCTTTCCCAGCACCAGGGTCTTTTCCAAGGAGTCAGCTTTCCACATCAGGTGGCCAAAGTATTGGAGTTTCAGCTTCAGCATCAGTCCTTCCAATGAATATTCAGGGTTGATTTCCTTTAGGATTAACTGGTTTGATCTTGCTCTCCTCCCTACAGCACTCAACAGCAGCATTTACACAAGATCCAGCCTAGCAAATGTCTTGGGAAGGAATGACTATTTGTATATATTTCCAAAATCAGTCTTCTGACTGCATGTCTTTTCTTCCATTCTTCAACCATCTACCAGGAATGGTAGGGGGAGGAAGGGTCAGGGGGTAAGTGCGGGGTGGGGGGTTCAGGGTGGGGCGCAAGGTAAGCACATGTGCCTGAGAACATCCTCAATGGACTGAAGGCAGCCCCCATCCTCTGGAAGCAGACAGACTAGGAAAGCAGGTTTATCAGTCTGCTCTATCTGCCATAACAAAATACCCCAGACTGGATGGCTTAAACAATAGAAATCTATCTTGTCACAGTTCTAGAGACAGGAAGCCCAAGACTCCTGGCCAGCAGGATTGATCTCTGGGGTGAGCTCTTTCCTTGGGTTGCAGATGGACATTTTCTCTGTACATGCCCCTACAGAGATCTCTGCTGATTCTTCCTCTTCTTATAGCGACACTGGTCTATTGGATCAGGGACCCACCCCATGACCTCACCTAATGTAATTACTTCTCTAAAGGCTCTATCTCCTGACACAGGCATGTTAAACACATGAACTGAGGAAGGGGGCGGGGGGGCACACAATTCAGTCCTTTACAGCAGACTTTATTTTCTTGGGCTCCAAAATCACTGCAGATGGTGACTGCAGCCATGAAATGAAAAGACACTTGCTCCTTGGAAGTAAAGCTATGACCAACCTAGGCAGCATATTAAAAAGCAGAGACATTACTTTGCCAACAAAGGTCTGTCTAGTCAAAGCTATGATTTTTCCAGTAGTCATGTATGGATATGAGCGCTGGACCATAAAGAAGCTGAACGCCAAAGAATTGATGCTTTTGTACTGTGGTGTTGGGGAAGACTCTTGAAAGTCCCTTGGACAGCAAGGAGATCCAACTAGTCCATCCTAAAGGAAATCAATCCTGAATATTCATTGGAAGGACTGATGCTGAAGCTGAAGCTCCAGTACTTTGGCCACCTGATTCGAAGAGCCAACTCATTGGAAAAGACCCTGATGCTGGGAAAGACTGAAGGCAGGAGGAGAAGGGGACAACAGAGAACAAGATGGTTGAATGAGTTTAAGCAAGCTCTGGAAGATGGCGAAGGACAGGGAAGCCTGGCATGCTGCACTCCAGGGGGTTGCAAAGAGTTAGACGACTGAGTGACGGGGCAACAACACCAGGGCAGGGGGAGATGGAGGGAGAACTATGGCCCACGCCCTTGGTGAGAATGAGCACAGAAGACCAGCAAGGCACTGTGGGAGCCAGAGAAGAGAAGGGCTAACTTTGTGAACTAAAGGGCTTTGGAATCAAGTCCTAGAATCCTGGCAAAACAGAGTCAGATCAGAAGAGACAATATAATCCATCTCATTTGTCGGATGGGAAACTGAGGCCCAGGAACAAGAACTTGTGGCTGCAGTGCAGGCAGAAAATGGCGGACGGTCACCAGCCACTGGTATGCTTGGGCATCAGCTGCTCTTCCCCTGAGAAAGGCCAGAGCTGAACGTCAAGGCTCTTCCAACCATTGCATTGGGTTTCTCCAGTGGGTGACTGGGGAGGGAGAATTGGCAGGCTGGGCCCTGAGAGTGTGGAGCCAATTGCAAGAAGGAAGAGGAGGAGAAGGTAGGGAGTCCAGTCCTCAGGGAAGAAAGGGATCAGGCCACGTCAGGCTCCCCTCCCTCCAGATTTACTCAAAATCCTCCTCTTCATCTTCCCCCCAATCTAAACCCCCTCCACCAGGGTGTCCACTAGAAGCAGATGGGCCCAGACTGACTATGGTAGCCAGAGATGACCATGGAACCCACAAAAAGCTGTTCTACCCCATGAGTGACCTGTAGGACAAGATGCTTTGGAAGGATTTTAAACAGGGGAGGGGAGTGTGGTTAAAAGGTCATCTTCACTTACTGATTCAGCTGCTACTGCTGCTGCTGCTGCTGCTGTTGCTAAGTCGCTTCAGTCATGTCCGACTTTGTGCTACCCTATAGACAGCAGCCCAACAGGCTCCCCCGTCCCTGGGATTCACCACTGGAGTGTGTTGCCATTTCCTTCTCCAATGCATGAAAGTGAAAGGAGAAAGTGAAGTCACTCAGTCATGTCCGACCCCCAGCAACCCCATGGACTGCAGCCCACCAGGCTCCTCCACCCATGGGATTTTCCAGGCAAGAGTACTGGAGTGGGGTGTCATTGCCTTCTCCGACTGATTCAACTCATCACTATTTATTGAATGCCTACCTGAACATTCACTGGAAGGACTGATGCTGAAGCTCCAGTACTTTAGTAGGCCACATGGTGCAAAGAACTGACTCATTGGAAAAGACCTTGATGCTGGGAAAGATTGAGGGCAAGAGGAGAAGGGGGTGACAGAGGACAAGATGGTTGGATGGCAGACATGAGTCTGAGCAAACTCTGGGAGATAGTGAAGGACAGGGAAGCCTGCAGTGCTTCAGTCCACGGGGTTGCAAAGAGTCAGACATAACTTAGCACCTGAACAACAGCTATACACCAGGCACTGACCTAAACACCTGGGACATATCAGAGAACAAACGGGCACGTTTTGATAGACAGTACCTTTCAATGGGGTGGGAAGAAAAAAATTACATAATAAAAATGAACATAGTGAATAAACGCATTGCATGGTATGTTAGAAGGGAACAAGTACCGTACTAACGGCGTATGGAGAGATTAGGGGAAGGGAGATGGATATGATTATAAAGAGGGTAGCAAGGTAGGCCCCATTGACTAGATAAGATTTCAGTGAAGACTTGAAGGCAGTAGGGGAGGCTGCCATGCAGAGATCAGCAGGAAGAGCGCTCTCAGCAGAGGAAACAGCCAGTGCAAAGGCCCTGAGGCAGAAGCAGCTCTGCCAGTTTGAGGACTAGCAAGGTTCTCAAAAATGAAAGTGTCACACTAACAGCAATATCAGCTTTCAATGCCTCAAAATAGCCTTGAAAATATCCCAGTACCTGATGAACCTATTTGCAGGACAGGAATAGAAACACAGACATGTGGCCATAGAGGTAGGGAGAGAGAGTGGGATGAACTGAGAGAGTAGCATTGAAACATATATATTACCATATGTAATAAAGATAGCTAGTGGGATGTTGTATAACACAGGAAGCTCAACCCTATGCTCTGCGACAACCTAAAGGGGTGAAAGGAAGGCTTAAGAGGAGGGAACATATGCATATTTATGGCTGATTAATATTGTTGTTTGGCAGAAACCACACTGTAAAGCAACTATCCTCAAATTGAAATTANAGAAAGATGGAGATGAGGCGAGGACAGGCGATGAGGCAAGGTGATTGGAGAAGGGAGGGGACGGTGAGAGACAGTGAAAGCAGCCTTCTCTGCGGCCGCACGGTCACCACCCCAGCCCTGTGCTGCGTCCGCGGCCCGCTGTCCCCGCGCCCACTGCCCGAGGGCTCCCCCAGAGCCGGGTTGAGCCGGCCCGGGGCTGCCCGACGGGCCAGCGGCATCCAGTCCCGGGGAGGCCGCGGAAGCCCGCGAAGGTCGAGACGCATCGACCCGTCTCCCAGCTCTGGGATTGATGACGGGCGGGGCAGCCATCGATCCCGCCGCCCCGCCGCTCGGATTGAGGACACGGGCGTTTACTGGCGGCGCGCTCCCCACCGGGCGGTCGAGGCTGGGATAAATGGGAGCAATTGGGCCGGTCGGCGACGAGGCACATCTGCCCCGCGCGGGTGCCGCAGCCCGGGCTCCCTGCAATTAGGGCTGAGTGTCTAAATCGGCCAGGTTCACCGCGGAGCATGTTCAGCGCCTTGTTTACAGCCGAGACGTGCTCGGCCAGCTCCCCGCAGCCCGCCCGCGGGGCACTGTGCCCGCGCGAGCAGCGGGGAGGCCAGGGCGGTGGGCGCGGCGCCTCGGGGAGCGCAGGGCAGGGTTCAGTTCTCCCATCTGCTTCTAGACCGGGGTGGGCGCGGGCCGCTTGGGGCCTGCTGTGGTCTCCGCACTCGGGGACCCGGTGACACCGCTAGCCATCGGTTGTTAGAGGAGTGAATGGGATCTAGTAGCTTGGCTCTGGAGGTCATCAGGACCGCGCCCTCCAGGAAGGCAGGCCTCAGATCCAGGAAGTTCCCCGCTGTACGTCCAGTACAAGCAGATTCACCATCAGTTAACGGGTGCTCCATGCGTTAAATCAATGAAAGAATAAGAATCACTAATACTCCTAATATAAACTCACTCTCACTGATGAGCAGTCCTATGTGCTAACACACGGCTAGTCTCATGCGCCATTTAATACCTGCTTAGGAGACAGAGTGTTATTCCTGTTTCACTATTGAGGAAACCGAGGTCAGGCAGTTAAGGACCTACCTCCAGCGCCCCAACTGCTAAGTGGGGAGCAGGGCTTGAACCCAGAACCTCTAGCTTCACTCCCAGCCTCCCTCTCCCTCCTTGTTGTTGTTCAGTTGCTCAGTCATGTCGGACTCTTTACCACCCCATGGACTAAAGCACAGGAGGCTTCCCTGTCCTTCACTGTCTCCCAGAGTTGGCTCAAACTTATGGCCATCCAGTCGGTGATGCCATCCAACCATCTCATCCTCTGTCATCCCCTTCTCCTCCTGCCTGCAGTCTTTCCCAGCACCAGGGTCTTTTCCAAGGAGTCAGCTTTCCACATCAGGTGGCCAAAGTATTGGAGTTTCAGCTTCAGCATCAGTCCTTCCAATGAATATTCAGGGTTGATTTCCTTTAGGATTAACTGGTTTGATCTTGCTCTCCTCCCTACAGCACTCAACAGCAGCATTTACACAAGATCCAGCCTAGCAAATGTCTTGGGAAGGAATGACTATTTGTATATATTTCCAAAATCAGTCTTCTGACTGCATGTCTTTTCTTCCATTCTTCAACCATCTACCAGGAATGGTAGGGGGAGGAAGGGTCAGGGGGTAAGTGCGGGGTGGGGGGTTCAGGGTGGGGCGCAAGGTAAGCACATGTGCCTGAGAACATCCTCAATGGACTGAAGGCAGCCCCCATCCTCTGGAAGCAGACAGACTAGGAAAGCAGGTTTATCAGTCTGCTCTATCTGCCATAACAAAATACCCCAGACTGGATGGCTTAAACAATAGAAATCTATCTTGTCACAGTTCTAGAGACAGGCAGCCCAAGACTCCTGGCCAGCAGGATTGATCTCTGGGGTGAGCTCTTTCCTTGGGTTGCAGATGGACATTTTCTCTGTACATGCCCCTAAAGAGATCTCTGCTGATTCTTCCTCTTCTTATAGCGACACTGGTCTATTGGATCAGGGACCCACCCCATGACCTCACCTAATGTAATTACTTCTCTAAAGGCTCTATCTCCTGACACAGGCATGTTAAACACATGAACTGAGGAAGGGGGTGGGGGGGCACACAATTCAGTCCTTTACAGCAGACTTTATTTTCTTGGGCTCCAAAATCACTGCAGATGGTGACTGCAGCCATGAAATGAAAAGACACTTGCTCCTTGGAAGTAAAGCTATGACCAACCTAGGCAGCATATTAAAAAGCAGAGACATTACTTTGCCAACAAAGGTCTGTCTAGTCAAAGCTATGATTTTTCCAGTAGTCATGTATGGATATGAGCGCTGGACCATAAAGAAGCTGAACGCCAAAGAATTGATGCTTTTGTACTGTGGTGTTGGGGAAGACTCTTGAAAGTCCCTTGGACAGCAAGGAGATCCAACTAGTCCATCCTAAAGGAAATCAATCCTGAATATTCATTGGAAGGACTGATGCTGAAGCTGAAGCTCCAGTACTTTGGCCACCTGATTCGAAGAGCCAACTCATTGGAAAAGACCCTGATGCTGGGAAAGACTGAAGGCAGGAGGAGAAGGGGACAACAGAGAACAAGATGGTTGAATGAGTTTAAGCAAGCTCTGGAAGATGGCGAAGGACAGGGAAGCCTGGCATGCTGCACTCCAGGGGGTTGCAAAGAGTTAGACGACTGAGTGACGGGGCAACAACACCAGGGCAGGGGGAGATGGAGGGAGAACTATGGCCCACGCCCTTGGTGAGAATGAGCACAGAAGACCAGCAAGGCACTGTGGGAGCCAGAGAAGAGAAGGGCTAACTTTGTAAACTAAAGGGCTTTGGAATCAAGTCCTAGAATCCTGGCAAAACAGAGTCAGATCAGAAGAGACAATATAATCCATCTCATTTGTCGGATGGGAAACTGAGGCCCAGGAACAAGAACTTGTGGCTGCAGTGCAGGCAGAAAATGGCGGACGGTCACCAGCCACTGGTATGCTTGGGCATCAGCTGCTCTTCCCCTGAGAAAGGCCAGAGCTGAACGTCAAGGCTCTTCCAACCATTGCATTGGGTTTCTCCAGTGGGTGACTGGGGAGGGAGAATTGGCAGGCTGGGCCCTGAGAGTGTGGAGCCAATTGCAAGAAGGAAGAGGAGGAGAAGGTAGGGAGTCCAGTCCTCAGGGAAGAAAGGGATCAGGCCACGTCAGGCTCCCCTCCCTCCAGATTTACTCAAAATCCCCCTCTTCATCTTCCCCCCAATCTAAACCCCCTCCACCAGGGTGTCCACTAGAAGCAGATGGGCCCAGACTGACTATGGTAGCCAGAGATGACCATGGAACCCACAAAAAGCTGTTCTACCCCATGAGTGACCTGTAGGACAAGATGCTTTGGAAGGATTTTAAACAGGGGAGGGGAGTGTGGTTAAAAGGTCATCTTCACTTACTGATTCAGCTGCTACTGCTGCTGCTGCTGCTGCTGTTGCTAAGTCGCTTCAGTCATGTCCGACTTTGTGCTACCCTATAGACAGCAGCCCAACAGGCTCCCCCGTCCCTGGGATTCACCACTGGAGTGTGTTGCCATTTCCTTCTCCAATGCATGAAAGTGAAAGGAGAAAGTGAAGTCACTCAGTCATGTCCGACCCCCAGCAACCCCATGGACTGCAGCCCACCAGGCTCCTCCACCCATGGGATTTTCCAGGCAAGAGTACTGGAGTGGGGTGTCATTGCCTNACTTCAGTCATGTCCGACTTTGTGCTACCCTATAGACAGCAGCCCAACAGGCTTCCCTGTCCCTGGGATTCACCACTGGAGTGTGTTGCCATTTCCTTCTCCAATGCATGAAAGTGAAAGCAGAAAGTGAAGTCACTCAGTCATGTCCGACCCCCAGCGACCCCATGGACTGCAGCCCACCAGGCTCCTCCACCCATGGGATTTTCCAGGCAAGAGTACTGGAGTGGGGTGTCATTGCCTTCTCCGACTGATTCAACTCATCACTATTTATTGAATGCCTACCTGAACATTCACTGGAAGGACTGATGCTGAAGCTCCAGTACTTTAGTAGGCCACATGGTGCAAAGAACTGACTCATTGGAAAAGACCTTAATGCTGGGAAAGATTGAGGGCAAGGGAGAAGGGGGTGACAGAGGACAAGATGGTTGGATGGCATCATCAACTCAACAGACATGAGTCTGAGCAAACTCTGGGAGATAGTGAAGGACAGGGAAGCCTGCAGTGCTTCAGTCCACGGGGTTGCAAAGAGTCAGACATAACTTAGCACCTGAACAACAGCTACACACCAGGCACTGACCTAAACACCTGGGACATATCAGAGAACAAACGGGCACGTTTTGATAGACAGTACCTTTCAATGGGGTGGGAAGAAAAAAATTACATAATAAAAATGAACATAGTGAATAAACGCATTGCATGGTATGTTAGAAGGGAACAAGTACCGTACTAACGGCGTATGGAGAGATTAGGGGAAGGGAGATGGATATGATTATAAAGAGGGTAGCAAGGTAGGCCCCATTGACTAGATAAGATTTCAGTGAAGACTTGAAGGCAGTAGGGGAGGCTGCCATGCAGAGATCAGCAGGAAGAGCGCTCTCAGCAGAGGAAACAGCCAGTGCAAAGGCCCTGAGGCAGAAGCAGCTCTGCCAGTTTGAGGACTAGCAAGGTTCTCAAAAATGAAAGTGTCACACTAACAGCAATATCAGCTTTCAATGCCTCAAAATAGCCTTGAAAATATCCCAGTACCTGATGAACCTATTTGCAGGACAGGAATAGAAACACAGACATGTGGCCATAGAGGTAGGGAGAGAGAGTGGGATGAACTGAGAGAGTAGCATTGAAACATATATATTACCATATGTAACATAGATAGCTAGTGGGATGTTGTATAACACAGGAAGCTCAACCCTATGCTCTGCGACAACCTAAAGGGGTGAAAGGAAGGCTTAAGAGGAGGGAACATATGCATATTTATGGCTGATTAATATTGTTGTTTGGCAGAAACCACACTGTAAAGCAACTATCCTCAAATTGAAATTAAAAAAAAAAAAATCATAGTACATTGGAAAACTCAAAGCCAGCCTCAGGAGCAATGAAGGAAGGGATTGGGCTGATTCCACACACTAGTTCAGAGTGGAGGGCTCTGGAGATCTTGCTGCCATGGGACTCTGAGCAAACTCCTCATCCCTTTGTATATCAGCTCCCTCACCCACAACATCTGGATGAATGAAGATCCCCACCTCTTACAATGGTTTTGAGGCCTAAATGAGAGGACTGATGTCAATGTTTAACAAGTTATTTAGTACCTTTTCAGTGTGTGATAAACACGAACTATTATTTCCATACAACATCAGGTTTTGAACCTGGACCCCAAGTCTTCTGATTCCCAGCCCAGGACACTTTTGATTACCCCAGTAATAGTAGTAACAACTTAACATATTCTGAATATTGACTCTGTGCCAGGCCCTGTACTAGCATTTCATATGAATTATTTCCCCCCATTCACCACAAGAGGACCTCAGACTCTAGAGGTGTTCACTGTCCCAGAGTCATACAGGTATAAAATGGGCAAATCAGAATTCAGATCCAGATGAGTCTGGCTGCAGGTCCTGCATTCCTCATCATTAACCTCCCCAGTCTCCTGAAGCTCCTGACAGCAGCCTCCTCCATGGGGACAGAGGTGTGAATATCTGTGCCTCTTGGTTCTTCACATAAATTAATTCAAGGTGTCATTATTCTGCCCACTGGTGACAAGCTGGAATGGCTCACTAGCCACCCACAATACAGACTATTTCTGACAGTCAGACCAAGTAGGAGCTGATGTCAGGCACCAAGGTAAGGTTTATTCTGGATTCTGATGTCCCTTCTTCTCTGTCACCTGCATGTGCTGCAGGCGAATGTCTCTGTCACTTCATTTGGTGGTTTCTGGGGTTTCACAGGTGGTGCTCGTGGTAAAGAACCTGCCTGCCAATGCAAGAGACATAAAAGACATGGGTTCGATTCCTGAGTCAGAAAGATCCCTTGGAGAAGGAAATGCCAACCCACTCCGATATTCTAGCCTGGATAATCCCATGGACACAGGGGCCTGGGGACTGCAGTCCATGGGGTTGCAAAGAGTCAGACATGACTGAAGCAACTGAGCATGGGGCGTAATTTGCTGATGGGACCAGTGTTGGAATCACCAGGAGAGAGTGGTGGAAAACTTGTAAATGGACTTGGGTCACGTCTTCCAATAGCTCATGGTTCCTGACTATCTCCTAAGGGCCCTTCCTTACGTCAGGCTGGGAGGAAAGAAGGATGAGGCGGTCATTCCTTGCTTTCAGGTGGCTCCTGAAGAGTGAAGAGCTACATGCAAACGTACAAGCAGAATCCAGCTGCATTTTACGTCCCTCCATCCCTTGGGGATCTCTCTTTGGACTCTGATTCATTCTTTCTTGTCTCAGGATGAAACCTCTATCAAGTCCCATGGTTTTCTGGGCTCTTTCAGTCATGAGATCTTTTCTGTTTCCATAATTTAAAATCAGCACCTAGGTCACTTTTTCCCTCTTCCAGAAATGTGCCCGGGGGAGCAGTGATGGACAGGAGCCTTTTTCCATATGTCTAAGTCATCACGTGCCTTCGTCTGTAGTCTGATGCCCTCAGAATGATCGGTGCACAGTGGCCGTCCAGTGTAGTCTCCCGTCCTCACCTCCGCTTTTCCAGGCACTTCTTAGATTCCTCTCCTTTGGTTTGGGCAATGCGTGTCCTCCAGGTAACAGATCAGATCTCAACCCAAGACTGATCTCCAGCAGTCCCCCTGTCCTGGGCTGACTGACAGCTCCCCAAAGATGTCCACATGCTAATCCTCCCTGGAACCTGTGAGCATGTCACCTGACATTGACTTGGCAATATGATTAAGTTATGGATCTTGAGGTGGAGAGATTATCCTGGATTACTGGAGTCGGCCCAGTGTCACCACAAGAGTCCTTACAGGAGAAAGGTAGGAGGGTCACAGTCAGAGAGA